>VWZV01010451.1:85769-105191 GCA_013397155.1 Irena cyanogastra
GCAGGGCCGCCTGGGCCCGGCCTGACCCGGCCCTGGGCACGGGCCAGGCCAAGTTATCTCTCTGCTGGCCGGAAATGAAAGAGAGCTCTTCCTGGCTTTTCATCGTTTAACATGTGTTTTTCACAGAGGCGTGTCTGATTTCTCAGTGGCTTCTTTACCTGCCTATCAAACTAGGACAATATATTTTGTTAAACCAAGACATGTTTGGGCCACACTCCCTGAGATGCACATTCCTGTAAGGAGGTGTAGTGCCTTTAACACTGATTGAGTTCCAGGAAGAAATTTCCAAGTCTAAAGATGTGGCCGGACAGGAGATGGGCTGTCATCAACGAGGAGCCACCAAGCCATTACCACTCTTATAAGATATCTGATGGAGATTTGCACCACCTCCAGGACATCAGCATCCTTTCTGGACCCAGATAAAATTCATCAATATTCATCACTTCCCTGGAACAGTATTGTCTTCGCCGGGACAGAGCGAAACGAAAAATTGAATATCTAAAGATTCTTAGACTCTGAATACTAGTTTGCCCCCGGTGAAATAAACTGTATATAAACCCCACACTCCAAGACATCGACGTGAACAGAGTTGATCTGACACTCTAGAGGCCAGGTCTCTGTTCACCCAGCTGTCGACTCCCGGGCTCAAAGCTGTTTTCCTGTATTGTGGCTCTTTCCGATAATTCTTATAAAATTTATTGTCAAATAAATCTATTTTTATTTGATGAGATAAATAGGCTCTACACATTTATAACACCTATTTCTCCATATAACTTCCGTATTTGTAGTACTTGTGTGGAAGGTATCTGTCACCTCACAGTTGAACACCTTCAAAGCACTTAAGTATTCCAAGTGAGTAATATCCAGCTCATTAACAGAACTACTAACCAATAATTCTCACACTTCAGTGCTTTATAGAATATTTTATTTGGGATATTACAAGCACATTAAAATACACTGAAACTTTTAGCATGTTAAAGATGGACAAGGTTTTCCATTAACACAAATATCTGCAAATCAGAGGAAAGGAGTAAAATATGGTCAAGTGAAAAAACATGTTACCGAAGAAAATCATTTAGAACAAATCATAAAGACAAATGGCCACAAACAGTCAGCAGGGGATTGCTGTGTTGTGCTGGCATCTCTTGGGAATAGGTTACTGAAACTGCTGCTTTTAACAATGACTCCGGCAGGACAGAGCAAGAGAGAAATGAGCTTGCCCTTTGCTGGGAGCAATCAGGTACAGGCCCTTCTTGACATATGGTACTTAGGGCAGTCCTATTGTTTTCAATCAAAACAGTGATTGTTATAGAAAGAAACATTTGCAGATTAAATTTCCCTTTCTTTTTAGAGCACTTTAAATTCTTCAGTATCTTAAACGGGTTAGTTAAGATTTTCTTAGTTTTTCCAATTCATTTCATTGCACACCACTGCATAAATGGCTCTAGTGCAGCAGAATCTCTGTCTACTCAAGTGTCTGTGAATTTTACACTGTTCTCAAAACAAAAACAAATCTCGGGAAACCTACAAGTTTTGTTTTTCCATTAAAGCAAAACAATTTTTTTAAAAGTTCTGTGTTCTTCTAAATAGATATACCTGGGAAATATCAGCCTGACAAAGCCTCCATATTTTCTAAATATTTTTTCCTTCAACTTTATCAAGATTTGAAGAAAAAGAAGAAAATGGTTCTACAATGAAATGGAGAATGCACAATTTCAAGGACTGTTCCTGCTTTTGAAAAAAAAGACATTATTTGACGTTATGAATGTAACTGATAATAGCTTGTTCCATTTATAATTGAAGTAGCTGCACGAACAGCCTTCAGTACTATGCAAATGTGCGGCACTAGAAGAATTATAAAAAAGGCAAACTATGGGGTTTTATGTAATCTAAAAAAAATTAAGATTTTTCTGTCTTCATGTTCACCATCTTTCTTCCATAGTTTTCTTTCTAAATAGGAAGGCAAATGAAACTTCTTAATAACAGTAATGTCTACACTTTATTGTACTATAAATACAATTAATTTTATGACAATAATTATTCTGAATGTGTATTTCATTACTCTACCAAGTAATTACTCAGAATTTTGTATATTAATTGAGATACATTCAAATTTGTCTCCAAAAAAAGTATTGAAATTATATCTGCTTCTTGCCTATTTTTTTTCCTTTGAACACTTTTTTTCCCCTTTTATCTTACTTTTGCAATGTCTTACTTAACATCATTACATGTATGAATGGAATGCAATTATGTGTTGACTCAAGAAAATGTATATTTTTTACAAAAAAATCCCAAAGGATAGATATTGCTCTATATATATAAAAGGCCACAATAATGAGATATAATTTTTTTTTTTAAATTCATATTTAGTTCATATTTGAGCTAGTTAAAACTAAGTAGCATTTGGGAAAAAATTAATTTTAATAAATTGAAGTAATAAGGTAGCTATGAGTAATTTAAAATTTAAGTATATATGAAGACAAAATATTTCATGTTACTGTGTTTCTAATATAGTAGTGTTTAGCATATAGTGTTTTTATTTTGGATGCAAGCCGTTTTATTACCTGAATAGTGTACTGAGTGTAAATATAAATTGGTTTCTCTTGACTGTATATTTAAAAATTATAAGGTTAGAAGCTGTGTGTTAAAGGCATCAAGTGAAGGAGTGTAATCTGTTTGGTTTTTTTTTTCCTATTTTTTCAATGACCTCCATAGAGTATTATTGCATGTATTTTTTATTTATCTAATATGAAAATATATATTTATGATTTTGGGTTGAACTGTTGTGTGAAACACTAAAAGATCACCGCTGAAAAGGCCCAGCACTTTACAAGAACTGCAAACTTAGTTTTCCATTAACATTTTCTATTTTGGCATCTTAAAAAGAGTGGAAGTTGATTTCAGCAGAACATCCTGTGGGGAAATTAGTTCATTTTGCTAAAGTATCTTAATAATTACAGTGACATCAAGGTTAATTGCTTAATCTGTATTGCCATAGTGCAGTCCTGTAGAAATCCCAACACAATCTGTTCTATAATTAGTGCCAGAATATCCATATATAGAACAGTGGCCTAAAAAAAAAATAAAAAACTATGATATGATTAATAAATAAGATTTACCAGAGTGTGTTTGTGTGTGCATTTATATCTATATATACATACATACAAAGGGAAGGGGGAGATTTCACAAAACAGAGGTTTTGCAAACACAGTGTATTAAACCCTTGATGTGATACAAATAGCTGAGGTAGAAAATAACTTCAAGCAAGATGTTTTATCTCTTTATTCTGTTCCAGCTCCAGAATGTAATTGCTAGCCAACACCATCACATTTGCATCAGGTCTCATGCTTTGCTTTTTCCATGTCAGAAACTAAGTAGTCAGAGTTTAAAAAGTAATTGTGAAGATCCTTCTCCTTCACCTTTTGGGTTAATTTCAATAACACTGCCTACTGCTGAGCTTACAGATTTGTATTGCTTTGGCACGCTTCATTAGCACATGATCCCATGTGGATTTATTGACTGCTCAAATTCTGAAGATGTGCCATACTGAGGGACAATGTGGTGCCCCTGATAACTCAGGATGACATGATGGTTCCCTTCCTGTTCTCTTCTCATTTTTGGAAACTGTGAGACCATTTGCACATTATTCCCTCATATAAGTCATTAGTTCTTGCTGAATGCTTATTGCATTTGCAGCACAAGCTGTGAGTTACTCTGTGTTAGCTAATATAATTTTGAAATAACCAGTGTCTGCAGGCAGAAATCAGCAACTAGATCTTTAATAGTTATCTGTGTCATGATATAATTTTCAAAATGCTTATAAGGAAAAGTTGGTGTTGACTAAGTATGTAGAAACACACAAAAAGAATTCAGCTTTTAATGACGTTTAAAGAAAAAAAATCTACAGGCTCTATCTCTCCCATTTCTACAGAAATTGGGATAAGTAAATCACAGCCAATACTAACCTCAAACATACAGCTCTGAAAAAAATGGCAGTGGAACAAAACATGTTCTGTCATCCTTTTTTGTGTTTTGTACATCTGAACTAAAATGTAAAGTTTGTATCCTTGAAAATATACACTTTTTACACATCTGAAGGTACACATTCCATTTTCAATGTTAAGGCCATCACTCAGAAGTTGGCATCACTGTGATAAAGCCTGATAATAGTTTATTGCTTCAGATACTTAGACTTTTACTTTAAGGGAGTTGATGAGGCAAATTGACTTTAATTTTAAAAAGGATAGAAATAGGTCTACTGCTCAAGGGCATGCTCTCCACGGAGGGATCATTAAATAAGGAAATGTTTTCAATGACATATACTTTAAATTATGCCATATGTAAATTTTAAAATATCATTTTCATTTGTCTTACCAGCATCTATGTATGTATGTAACCTATTTGAGTAATTGTGAAGACATATATCTGTACATAATATAGATGTCACAGATAGATACAGCTATGGAATTGTTTTATGTTCGTACCTCTGAACTTGGCAACTTTTAAAATAGTAATTTTTTAAACTAAGACAATTATGTAGTCAAAAATAAAATTTAACAAAGCTTTATTTTTTCTACTATTTACTTAGCCATAGGCTCTTATTCAGTGCCTAATCATCTCCAGGGAAACACAAATTAACTCTCCAACGTCTCCAGCATTTTAAATTTCAATGTTTTTTCAAACAACCACCACTTTAATTTTGAACATTCATACTACACAGCAGGAATTTAGGCAATTTACAAGGCATTTACCATAGCAGTCTAGAGACTGTTTAGAAGTTTCACAAGAATCTCTTCCACCTCAACATAAATTCTGTTCTTTCCACTCCCTTTAAAAAGGCTGTTAAACCTGATAAGTTTATTTTGGCAGTCAAACTGTAATTAGTAACCTGCAACACTGTCAAAGAAGAAAGCTGAAGCTTAGCACAGCAGTGAGTCTATACTTTTAGATAATTGCAGCTTTCATTTTCTTTTCCACATAAGTCAAAACAGTAAAAACTTACAAAAGACTGGGAGTCTAAATAATGCCCTGAGCTTTTAAAAAAGTTTATTTTAAAGTGCTTGTAGCTGAATTATATTATTTGGTTCTCTGTTTTCCTCTCTTTGTCACCATAATTACTGCTTAGAAAAGTTTTGTAGCTCATAAGATACCATGCTGATTGATATCAGGTAGACACAGGAAAACTGCTTCCTAGCTTTGTTGATTACTTACTGCAATTATTTAACTTTATTTTTAAAATGTGTGGGTTCATTTGGTTAGTGCTCTTTCACAAATTTATTTGGTTTTCTTTCATATATATACACAGGAGAAGCCGAAGTAAGACCTGGTTAAATAAGAATTAGTTGATTTTAAAACTGCTAACAAGCTTTTACTTCAGATTCCTAACTTTTGATTAGAAGTGCCTATCAGACACAGGTAACTGTGCCATGTTGAATGATTCCAGATTTTGGCAAGAAAAAATAATATTTTTATTTATTCGTTTTCAAATCACCAAATATTAGATAATAAAAGATCAACTGTGTTTGTAAGTAATAGAAATCCACATCCATATTTCACTAATACTAAGCAAGTTTTTTTGGGGAGCTTGAGCATACTACATTAAAGAATGTGTTTACAATGTTCCTGCTGTCATTTTCACTCTGAAAGATACCTGCTGTTCAGCCTTAAAAGGTCACATAGTCTTGGCTTCCCTGACTTAATCAATATAAACTACATGTCTCTGCATCAGAATAAACAGCCACTGCTGCCTCTTCTGCTCGTTCCAGATGGAGTACTGTGCTGCTCTTGATCTCCTCTTGCCTCTGAGTCAGTCTTTTCCCACATTCATAGTCAGTGCATAGGGCGACTGTAAAGACAAAGAGAACACTGGAGCAATGTTAATGCAGTTGTATATGACTGATGGGACAGCCTCAGCAAAAATTGATCTTCCCATCACCCCTTCGAGTCCACTAATGTCATGTTGTTTTTTCAAAGAGACTTAAGCGTACTTGATAGACTTGTTCTCAGGTATTCATTCTCACCTCAGAGGGAGTAAAGGGTAGCGGGATAAGCAAGGTCACTGGCTATTGAACTGAAATTAATTAAATGATGAGTGGCCTTTCAAGATAATTATTATCATACAAGAATTTCAGCACATTTCTGAATGCCTCCTACTCAATGCAGGATCATATTCAGCTGGGTTTTGATTACCTCCAAGGTTGACAATGATGCAACCTCTCTCAGCAACCTGTTTCAATATTTGACCACTGTAACGGCATTTTTGTTATGGTTGACTGGAATTTAATTTATGCCTATTTACTCTTGTAATGTCACTGGGTGTGACTAAGAAGAATCTGGCTCTATCTGCTTTACTCCTAACTATCAGAAATCTGTTGACATTTTTTCTATATCTCTTTCAGTTGGCCTTGCATGGATATTGTGGGGTGTTTGGAAAGGATTCAGGGGTTTCTTGTTTTGTTGCTTAGTTGGGTTTTTTGTGTGTTGTGTGTGTATATATGTGGTTTGTTGTTTTTATTTCTCATGTAGATAACTCATGTTTTAAAATGAAAGTTACTTGAGGTCAGAAAATAAATTCTGAGACTTCATTATGATTATTCTATTAGATGGCAATGGAAGAGAAAAAATTTGAGGACAAATTTCAGATTTTATTTATTTTGGTTCATTGCATTACAGCTTTAAATGCTTAAAAACATTCAGTCTGTATTCCTGTTGAATTTGGGAGTGTATTTATAGGAGACTGGCATTTTTAGTCTACTGGTAGTTTTAGAAGTTACTTTGACAGAATAGGGAACACATTTCTTTAAAAGCATAATGAAAAGTGAAAACTGTAATTCAGATCTTTTCAGATCAATCTGTAGATCTGTTGAGTAATACACCATGTCTTTTGGTGTGATTGTTGGGACTATGTACAAGAGCACCTGCATAAATGGAGGAAATTTGCAAATATATTTCTAAAAAGTTCCTATAGATTTCAAGTATTAAGAAAATTGAGACTTAAACATACATTTTGTTCTATCACTGTTTCAACTCCTCCAAGTCAGTAATAAACTTTTTCTCAGAAAAACAGCACCTATTTTCTTGTGCAGGACTGTTATTAACAGGTCCTTTTATCCTGAGTTGTTTTGTTAATCAGATATGTAATATAGTTTTGCAAACAGTAGTAGTGGCACAAAGGTGTGTTTCACAGTTCCAGAGTATGAACTGGGAAGTACCTGAAGCCAAAGTTTTTGTCAAAGGAAAAGGATTGTGTGTAGCCTGAGATGAGCATATTTGGGGATGTACTGAAGCATGACTGTTTAAGTCTTGATTTTGTGTTGCTTCATTCTGGGGAAAAAAAAGGGGTTGTGGATACTGATAGCTATAAATAAACCAGCTCAAATAAGTTACTGTTTTTCTTTGTCTGGTTTTGTTTTGTTACTGTTTTGTTTGTTTGGTTTTACTTTTTATTTACTTTATTTCTTCTGAGTTAATTGAGTAGTACTGTGAATATTTGCTGCCTTGTCAGGTTTGAAATCAGGACTATTATATAAAAGGAGGATTTTGAATGCTTTTTTTCCCCTCAAAATTCTTTTTTTATAATGACTGAATAGCACAAATTGCCATAGTTATTAAAAGAAAAAGTAACAGAGATATTTCATGGTCTGAGTTATACAGAAGGTTAGACAAAACTATCTAATTATTTCTGTTACCACAAATTGAAATCCATTATTGCACCTGAGAAGCCAAAATACAAAAGTGAAGACAAGACAAATGAGACTAATGAAAGAGCTTAGAATTTTGACTGAAAGTACCTCTTTTAGGAGAAGCAGCATCCTATAGTCTGTAATCTTCCCAATGTTATTTATCTGCTGTTGAGGAATTCACCCTATCTAGGTAGCTATGCTTGAAAGCTGTGACGGAGATGGGGATTGGGCTCGAGTGGGAGTCTGAGACAAGAGGCTGTGAACTGTCAAACTTTGAGATAACAAAGGACATGAAAACTGCTGACATCAGCCAGGTGAATGGACACTGGGACACACAGCTGGAGCTTGGAATTGCTAATCTTTCGGGTAACAAGAGATGAAAGGGAGTGACAGCCAGCGAGCTGGTTGGACATGGAGAAAGGCAGGAGTGGGCCTCAGGAGGAAGAGTGAGACCTGCAGACAGACCGTGAGGGTGTAAAAGCCGTGGGGTTCCTTTGCTGGGGGTCCCTCCTCAGCAGCACCAGCTGTTTCTGTTTCTGTGTCACTGCACTGTGAATAAATGGCTTTATGGAACGAGACATCTGAGATTCTGCCATGGGAGAGCTGGGGTGGAAGCAGGGAGGAATCCTGCTCTGCCTGCCTGTGAGTGCAGGGAGTCAAGGGGGCTCCCTGGAGCTGCTGCTGCCAAGGGGCTCCGGTCCCAGCAGTGAAAGTCTCTGGCCTGGGGAGTGTGACTGCCACAGAGGCTCGAGAATGGTCAGACTGGGAAGTTTCTTTAAGAGTTCCCTAATACAGTTTCTTATTTTCCAGGTTCCAGCAAAGAGAAATGTGTCACCTAAGTTGATTAATCACACTGAAATCACATTTAATCATGAGATGATTCAGAGAAAGAAGTGATAATTGGCTTTCCTTTAGGCTTTGTTTTTGGTTAGCTGAAGTTAAATGAAGAAAAACCCACCACCTGGTTTGGGCCTCTCTGTATCTTTGTTAAAATTAGGTTTTAATTTAAAGTATTTTTTCTTTTTTTGTTTTTTCTTTTTTTTTTTTTAATTTTGATTTTAGAAATATAGTAGACACACAGGTCAGGTACAGGGGAAATTAGAGGTTCACTTTAAGGGAGCTGCAATGTATACTTGGAAGTCTGGTCCTTAGACTTCTGTATCACACAGTCTCAAGTCACTGCAGAAATAATAGAGGCAGAGAAAGAAAGCTAAGAAATTCAGGGCTAACAAAGGAGGAGCCAATCTCAGTTTTAGAGAGGTGACTATGCTGTTTATAAAATTATAAAGGTTCGTTTAAAGAGAAGGTAAAAATGTAATTATAGAAAATAAATGACCAAATTATGAGTTCAGAATACATTATTATGTTTCTCATAGAGCATAATTATAGTTGTGTCATTTTCTCAGTTATATTCAAGGTTGTAGCAGCACTTATATTACAAACCCTATATTTCAAGGGTTTACAGCTTGGCGGCAAGAAATTTACTTAGCAGTGGAAATTAAGATGCTAAGTGTCAACCACAGAACACCTTATTTTACAGTGTTACTTATTATGCGTGGGAGAGTAAGACTAAAAAGGACAAGGGCACTGACTGGGCCAGAGGTCTGTTATTTTGGCACTACAGATACAGGGCTGTGGATCCCTTACGATCTTCCTAAAATGAGCATAAATATTCACTAGTAGGGCTGTTAAACCGTTACTGTCTGCTATGATGCAAAGTTCCCTTTGGGGACTTTTAGGTACTGGAAAATTGTAAAAGTAAATATGTTCTATATTTTCACCACTTTTGACAAGAAAGAATTATTTTTTTCCTGGTTTTCTTTGCTTATTTTTATTGCTATTGGTTTTGTGGATTTTTTTCTTAATAGACATATTTTTGATACTACAAGGGATTCTCAAATCAAGTTTTCGTTCATGGTGTCCTTTTTTTCCACTTTTCCTCAAAAACTGACATTTTACTTTCAGTCCAGAAGTTTTCTTTGTTATTTGATGTTTTCCCCTTGATTTTATTACTTTCTGCACACAGAAATGCAAATAATATATTTATATTAAATATAAATATAAAAATTAATATTTGTAAAGAAGTGTCAGCCTTCAGTTAACAGCTCCCATTTAGCTTCTGTACAAAGCAACCCTGTAAAAATTACTCAGAAACAGAATCAGAATAACAATTTGCTTTCACATATTCTGAAAGTTTAACTGAGGTCCACAATCAAAGAATTGCTGAGATAGTTACTCCTGGTTTCTAGTAGTTTCATTCTACAAAGAAATTAGTTTGATGCAGACTGAGGGTAATCTATGTCTTTAGACAATTGTAATGCTTGAGTTTGGTCATTTGGGTTTTCAAATACAAAATTAACTTGTTTTGGGGAGTGCAAATATGTTTAATATAATAGGAACAATTAAATATTTACATAATGGAAAGAGTTTAATTATTTTATGAAATTGATGTTTCTTCTTGACATTCTGTTTGGGATTTTTTTTATCATGTCTGGTTTGTTTTGTTTTTTGGGTTTTTTTTTTTTTTGGAGACTGTGTCATTGCTGAGATATTAATTTTAATTACTATGAGAAATAATTACTTATGATTTTTTTCTAACCTGATAACTTCTGACTTTATTATTCAGTCTAGGAATTTGCCTTTGTTTTTAATTCTGTGAACTAATTTTGTTACATATTTTAATCTCTTCATATATATTGCAATTATAAAACTCTTCAGGGAGACATACCTCCATACAAGTCTGGAGTATCTGAGTTTTATTGTTGGATACTGAAAAATTTGCTGTTCAGCACAACTTGGCATGCAAATAAGCTTTTCTGTTGACTGTGCATATTATACTGGTAAGATGTACTATAAACTCCCTGAAAGTTAAAAAGCGAAGAGTTATTTAATCTCTGACTAAAATATCTACAAAAATCTATGACATTTTACCAGGATTTCTTTCTTAGGAGCACCCATCTGTCCTCATTTTATTTTTAGACCACGTTTCAGCTGTTAGTTTTGTATTCAAATGTGGTTTATCTCCTGCTCCCTCCGCTTGCAAATGCAGTCACATATATTAGAATGCCTCACATAATGTGAATAACATCCATAGGAGCAACAAAAAAATCCCAGAAGTACTTATTTGTTATCCTACAAATAGTTATAAAAATTATATAACTAAAGTGCCAGTAAATAGAGATTCATAAATTATGAAGAATGGAAAGCCTATTTTGGAAATTTTTTCTTACACAAATTGTGAAACTTAGAACTTTTGTGAGAGTACGTGTGTGCAAGCTATGAGATCGTACTCTTCACTCTGGTTATGGACATTTTCTCAAAGAATAAACTCCATCTAATGGAGAAGTTTTCTGCATAGGCTGGCACTGAACCTAGTAAGATTGCATCAGGTCATGGCCTGTGAAGCAGGTTTCTCAACTAAGAGTCAGCTTTGCAACAGAAGCAGCTAAGAAAATTTTAACATTAATTTCTTGATAATGGGATGGAGCTATATAGCTTTGCAGCCTTCTTAGACCTGGTCATCATTTTGTCCTGGCAGCTCTTACAAGCATTCTGTAGATATCATAATGAGGATTTTTTTGGCTGAAAATATGAAAGAGACACACTCAAATGATCTATGTAAATAAAAAGGGAATTATCTGTTTAAATTTGTTGATCTTGGAGGCTAGTGTGATTATTGCAGTTTTTCACTTGTAGTATTTTTAATGTTTTAGACCATAACTTACTCGTCCCACTTCTTTACACAACAGAAGTGACTAGATGATTCTGCTACTGCAAAGAAACAATGAGTCTATAATTTCATTTTTAGTGCTTGGGTCAGGGTATTTGAAAACTGCAGAGTGACCAGTCATAAGAAAGAAAGACTTGAGGCATCCAAGTGTTTGCTGAGTCTACGTCCTTGTAGCAGAATGTTTGGAGTTACATGTTTCCTTGGTCAGACTCTAAAAGAATATAGCTCATTCACTGCAATGAATACCCAATACATTGAACTATTTTATGCAGCCCATTCACTGCATGAAATACTTCTATGTATTGTATGTACATTTTCCTGCTAAATAAGTTAAAATTTGCTGGCATATGTAAAATTGAGTCAACCAAACACCATTTGCTGCCTAGAAGGAAGTTATTGCATACTAGCTCAGAAGTATGATAGCTAAGCTAATTTGAAATCAGCTCATAGAAAACTATATAAATATTTTGTCTTTTAATAAAGAACACATATTTGAGCTTCCATTTCAGTTGTTTTGAGCCAGTAATAATTTTTGCTGGTCTCTCAGAACCACTGGTGACCATCTGCCAGCTGGATGTAACTCCATTCACCACCATTCTCTGGGCTCGACCACTCAACCAGTTTCTAACCCAGCAAAGAGTACACATTCTCCAGGAGAAAGCTGTGACTGAAACATAGAAGCAATGTTCCTAAAACAGGATAAAGCAAGAACAGTTCAAAAATCATTCTGACCTCACTTAATGAATAACCAGATAAAAAATAAAAGAAAATCACCACCCCCAAAACCCATAATATGGGGGAAGAAAGCAAAAAAGCAAAAGAAAGGGAAAAGGGAAAAAACCCCAAAAAACTGTGCAAGAAACCAAAATGTTCTTGGTAAACACCAGCACAAAATACTGGTTTAATCAACATTAGAAAAATTGAAGGCATAGTTATCATTATACCTATAGAGATAACCATCATTATCACTATACACTTTGATCAGCAGCTATATGAAGTGGCTGAGAGAGTGTTATATGGATATAAGCCATCCCAAACACAGTGTGCATGCACTAATACACAGTTTGTAGTCTAAATATTTTTATTGTTTTAGGACAATATCCTCATTCTGTCAAGAACTGGCCCAGCAGTCTCTATACTGACACAAATCTATTTAGGCAAAATGCTTTGGATCTTTGCAGTGTACTAAACCCAGATTCAACTCAGAGAGCTACTGAGCAATGAATTTCCTGTGGTAAACCCTTTGCAAGTAAATATGACTTCTATTTCCTACTGAACACTTGCTGGATTGCATAATTGTGCACAGTGATCTTCACGCCCTAAACAAAACTGATTTTCTGCTATGCTTGTGCAGATGGCAAATAGTTTTAAAACACTATTGTATCAGCAAAACACAAATTCTGCTAATAAAAAAAACAACATTAAAGGAAAAGTCCTGTTTGAGAAAGATGTTCACTCACAGAATTGACAGTCAATCAATCAACAGCTCAATGTTATAGAAATTTTAACACTATTTTAGGTGAGACATATTGTATTTAAAGACTTAAAATTTAGTTCTTATGCAGTAAGAAAGACATTGAGTGCTCCTAATGAGGTTAAATGATTGTATCAGGTTTCAAAAACTGCTGTATTTGCAGCCATCCATTTCCATGAACAGAAATCATTTGCAATACTTGATTTGTGAAGGAAAATTGTTCTTTTTTTTCTTATTTTATGGGTGCTTGACACTGAAGAGTACTACTAAATATGACATGAATCTCAAAACATATGCAGGTCTTTTCCATTTTAAATGTGACTATAGAGGCTGGTCACAAGGTACTGAATTATTGACAATCTTTTATTCTTTTTAATCTTGCATCTTATTGAAGATAGAGAAGATTCCAGACTATGCCTTTAGTCTCTCTCCTTTCAAGTGCAAACAGATATTCAAAATATAAGTAGGTACATTTGATGCTCTCTGTGGAAGTGAAGTTCTCTAAAAAATACTCTAAATAACAATGTCTGAGACCTATTAGAATTTCTTTAAGAACTGCTCTTAGCAAGTCCATGTCAAGTCAGCCTTGCCATTTTACCCTGCTGTGTTACTTTGACAATCTGCAACTCCACTGTAACTGATCTGCATTTGTACTGCAAAGGCAGTCTGAACTAGTAGAAGTGTCTCAGCAGGTTCAGTGTGCATCAAATGTATCCTTCTCTGGAAAGTGAAAATTATTATTTCTTGTTATATAAGACCAGCTTACAATTGAAATAAACTATCGTCTTCATTTTTAAGCAATATTACTGCTTTGCAAAAGAAATAGCTGATTGTAACTTCCTGCAAATTACAATAGCTATAGAAGAGATGCCACAAGGAATGTCATCTCAAGGATCATACATTATGCTCAGGTTCTACAGGATTGCAGTGTGATGTGAGAGAGTTAAAGTATTTTTATGGATGACTTATATGTGAGAAGATAATGGGGTTGATTAAATAAATGTGGTGTATGAAATCATGTTGATCATACAAGTCAAAACAGGTGTCCTTCTTGAAGTCCTTGTGAATATGTTTTGATAGCTGCAGATGGAACAAATACAACTTTTCTGAAGTCAGTTGGAAAATTACTTCTGTCTTCATCAATGAGCTTTCTTTCTGAACAGCGGCCTTTCAGCAAAACATCACTGAACACAATATTTTTGCAAAAAAATATGTAAAGCGTCTTCATCTGTCTTTCAGGTACACTAATATCCACTTATGTTGGATATTTCTTCAAAGAGAAATAAAACATTCTCAATATTAATTAGTCTCACACAAAGTGAAAATTTTAATGAGTTTTAATAGGAGGATAATTTAGGGATTTGCTAATATTAAGATTTGGTATTTCATCCTTTCACTGAAGAACATAAAACTATGGTTACTATTGTTTTCCGGGCCTGAAACAGGCCTGAAACTCACTGAAGAAAGTGACTTTATGATCACTTTCATTCCTGATTTCCATTTGCACCACTATTTGTTAACCTGGTGAACCTCCTGCTTAGAGCCTCCAAACTGAGGAGTCATTCTCATTACAGCGCATGTACAAGTGAGGACTGAAGACCATGACCTAATCCATTTCACTCCTATTTTCTTTTAAATTTCAGCTTTTTTTTTGGTTCTGGATTTCAAACTCTAATGCTCCAGGTGGACTTCAAAAGAAGAAAATATGTATCTTATGTCTTGTGGATGTTCTGGCTTAACATACAACTTTACTTCATCTTCCTTACTTTGGTATTCTTACAGCCTCTTTCCACTATGAACTTTCACCTGAGCTTGCAAGCACATTTATATTGGATAACATACCCTTCTCAGCTTTGTCTGTATTTACTAGGCACTTCAAAAAACTGCCACATAATTGTGGTCTCCATCTAAAATTTGTAATTGCGGAAGTTATTACAAGCCATAGGAAAAGTTGTTTTCACTGACATAACTGTAGATGAAATCTTGATTAACATGTTGACAGTGCTCTGCCCCTCCTGTGAACAATTTCAGATCCTTTGTTATGACCCAAAGTTTATCAGACTTCTCTTTTGTTTGCAGAAACTATTGGAGCTTTTTTGAATGCAAAAATACTAGGCCCATTCCTAACAATTAAGATTTTGTGCTGCTTGTCTCAGGACTAAGCTAAGTTTTCAAAAGCTAAATTTTTGTCAAGTGTTTCTCTTTTTCTTTGAGACAAAAAAATTCTATATTCCTGGGATGGAGGTTTTCTGTTTGTAAATGCTGTTTCTCAGCTGCCTCCACTCCACACCATTTCCCTTGATTATAAAGTAGTGTTACTATTTGATGGTAACTTGTACTCTTTTTAAAATGATGTCTAGAAATTAACTGGGATTCTTTCTTTCCTAATCACTTTTATTAGTTAAATAAAATTACTTTTCATTACTCTTCACTGATATGTTTTACATTTCTGAGTAAATAACAGATATTGGATAAATTCCTTCTGGTTTTTATTCTGGCTGTTCTTGACTGACAGCCCAGTAAATAAGTAGTTCCAGGACAGAGTCATAGAATGACTGAAAGGGACCCACAAGCATCATTGAGTCCAACTCCTTGCTCCTCTCAGGAGTGCTAAAAATAAATCCTATGACTAAGACCATCGTTCAGATGCACCTTGGACTCTGACAGGCTTGGTGTCATGACCCTTCTCTGGAGAGCCTGTTCTGGTATCCAGTCACCCTCCCAGTGAAGAATCTTTTCCCAATGTCCATCCTGGACTTCTGCTGATGCAGCTTCATTCCGTTTCCTCGTGTCCTACCACAGACAGAGAGATCAGCATCTCCCTTTGTGCTGCCAAACTTCAGGAGTTTGTAGACTGAAATGGGGTCACCTCTCAGCCTCATCCAAGTTGAATAAGCCAAGTGACCTCAGCTGTTCCTTGCAAGTCTTGCCCTCAAGGCTTTTCACCATTTTGGTCACTTTCCTCTGGACATACTGTGCACATGTCCACTGTGGAAAGCCATGCTTACTAAAGCATATCTTAGAGACAGTAATGCTCATCATTCCTTGCAAATGTTAAAATCATGGTGATGAGTTGAATGATTTGAGAGATTAATGACAGAATTTCCCCACTCTTCTTCGTACTGTAAAAAGTTGAGTTATGAGTCATTGTTAGGATCATTGTAAAAGTCTCACTGCCTCTGATAAAAGACAGCTCTGACATGCCACTGAGAGCCATGTACGGAGAGAATTTCACCACTTTTCCTCTTTACCTATGAAAAGCCTCAAGATGCCTTTTGGCTTTTGCCAATTGTTAGTGTATGTGTCATTTATCCAAGAAAACGTATACTTTTCTTTTTACACTAAGAAGTTACAGCGATTATGAACACCCTAAATCTGTAGGGAAATGCTGATTTATATAAATACCTTTTAGTAAACAGTGGAAAAAAGTAACATGTTCAGAATTTATTAGTATTACCACTCCTAAGTAATATGTTCAGAATTTATTGCTCTTACCACTGCTTACCAAATATCTTAGATATAAATATATAAGCGAACAAGGATGTGAAGTTGAACAAGTTCACTCTTAAAATTATATGATCTTTCATACGAAGTTGTGAACCAAAACATTTCAGAGTTAAGTGTGTATTTGAAATCAAATGGCTTTACAATATGACGAAACCAAATATGTCAAGTATTTGAGTATTTAAAAAAAAAAGTAAAGTAAAGCCTTAAGTCCTAAGCAGGCCATGCTCAGGCATAAATTATATTTGCAATTAAATTACAACTTCATCCACAACTCACAACCATTCAACTTTTGACTATAGATGAAGGATTGGGTCGCATGTGGAAGATGCTAAAATGTTTATTCATAATCTTCTTTCTCTGTTATTGAACTCAATGTCACTCTGATATTTATTCACTACCTCATTGGTTTATGACTTTCACCAGAGAACAAGTGTGTTGCACGATTTCATAGCTGGATTTCAGGTGAGTGTACAATGGCCATGACCTCTAAACACACAGATCTCCCAAGCGGGAAGAATGTTATTTTAATGTTCTCTCAGGAGCAAAAGGTTATCTGTTTCAGCTGAAAGCCAGACTTCTAACTATAAATGTGAAAAAAAGTTGAAAAAAGGTAATAATTTCTTCCATTTTAAACATGATTTAAACTATTTGAAACAGACTAAATAACAGTAAGATGTTTTGTGCCTAAAAAGACAATAATAAAATGATATTTTGTTGTGTCTCATGATGTTTATTTCTTCTTTCTTCATTTTAATACCAATAATTTAGTCTTCACACAGTACAAAGGCTTGTGTTAATATGGCATTGCTTGCAGGCTAATATTTCATGTATGAATTAAAAAATGTTCATGCTCTAGTGGAGCTAGACTTGATATAAAAATCACATGAATTTTAAACAACAAAGTTACTAGAAAAGGAGATTATATAGGCCAATTAAAAAAATGCCCTCCAAAATAAAGTGTTGTGCTTTCTTTTTGCCAGAAGCTTCTGATTATAAATATTATTACTAGAACTTGAAATTAAAAATATTACTGTGTATTAATACTGACAATTTTAAGGTACAACATTCTAATTATATTTATTATTGCTCTGTTAAATATTTTAACATTATTTGATCATTAGTATAAAAGTAAGTGTCAGGTGGTTTTAAAGAATATATTATTTTAAAGAAACTGATATATTGTATAACAACAAAATTTTTATGAGATATTACTTGTTACTACATTTGTTCCATCGAAGTAGGCACCATGTAAACATCACGTGAAGCAGGAATTATTTGCTCCAACGATGTTAGAGATTAAAAAAACACCCAAAATCTAGGAATTAAAGGTGCTTCAGTGTTAGAGTGTCTCATTCTCCTAAGGACCCTGAAGAAATCAACATTTTTTTCAAAAAGTATGCTCTTCAAGATGTCTCAAGTTACTTATTTCAAATTGAAGACATCCAGTTTATTAACTTTTTAACCCACCATCAATAGATTTCCAATCTTCTTTTGATAAATTATTATCTGGTGGTAGTTATGAACTAATAATGTTTTTGTAAATCTTTATGGTTTTTTAATTTACTTTTTGGATATTTTAAATACATAGTATTCATCTTTATATCAGCTGTATATCTTTATATCAAATTCAGGATTCCTGATTCAAACTTCAGCATTAATTATTCAACAAATTACAGGGATAGAACTTTAATGAGTTAGAAAATTATGATGTAGCTTAGAATTTCACCTCCAATACATTAGTTCAAGTCACTCTTCCCAGAGTTCCAATTTCCCTATCAGAAACAAGAGGGCAATTATATTTACTTAGCATAAATAGAGCAGTGAGGCTTTATACAATTTTGTGAGGAGCTTTAATATCCTCAGGTGGAAGGCATTGGGGAAACAAACAAAAATTCTCTTGCAACCTATACATACAATTAAGGAAAAAAGGAATAAGCTGCCTCTGCTACAAGGTGTTGAAGCACAGACATGGACAGTTGTGTGGTATAGCTCTGTACTGCATACTCCCAGGCAATTCTGCCTGGTCCTTGGCTATTTGTGTCCCATTTCCTTGGCAATGGTCAGGAGTTTTGCTTTTTGGTGCTATTGGTGGCGTACTTTCTTTCCATGAGTTATGTGTATGTGTTTGTGAGAAGCTTTCTGTTGCACTTTATCTTGTCCACTCACTCTCTATAAAAAGGCCATGCATGGTACCAGTGAAAATATTTTAGGAGATGGGTGAAAGGCAAAGCAGCCTGTCACACACAGCTTTCACTTTTCTGAATCAATGCCAATGGCTGTGCACAGGAAATAAGGCTTGCCTTCCCAAAAGTGCTGTGATAACCATGTGCCACAATTCCTTGATGTTTCACCAAACCCTAGGACTCTGTTAGGGCTCTGGTGTCTGAAAAGAATGAGTCAACAGAACAACCCAGAATATGCTCTTTTATACTTAATTACTGAATGAGGAGCACTAAAAGCTGGTTTAAGATCATTTTAAAAGGTTAAGACAAGACTCAAAAGACAGATATCCACCTGAATAAACTCTACATCATTTAGGAACTTCTGTTTTAGCAAGTATAATTTTGAAATTTTGTTGTTTTATTATTTTAATTCTTCATTAAACTCCCCATTTTATTCTATAGAGATTGTCATATGCTGACAGCTGTTGTTTGAACCTCTATGAAAACATCCCAGCAATATTCTTATCCCATATAGTCCTGCATAATAGCTAGTGAGGAGGAAATTGTTCTCAGAATTTTCATGATTATGGCTTTTACAGTCTCCCAAATGCACTTCAGGGAAGCACAGTTTATTACCAAGCAAGACTTTTTGTCTTACCAGTAGAGAAGATTAACCTCTATGGAAAAATGCATATCTTCAAAGGAGATACTAAAGAGTGTGATGCAATTTAGTTACTTATTTCTCTTTGTGTGCTTTTCATAAACATATACTACATAATATTCTACTGAACAATATGTTTATAAACATATTGGGGAAAAAATAATTTATTTCGAATTTGACTACTATTTTTTCAATTTTTTTTGTTT
>VWZV01010458.1:0-208616 GCA_013397155.1 Irena cyanogastra
ATTTAATTAATGAACTTTTCAGAGGGAAAACTTATTGCATCAGAGTTTCATTTTCTCTTCTGGATTTTTATTCAGATTCATTTATGTAGTTTCCATAAACTAAAGTGTGGGGCTTAAACAGTTAAGAAAATTTATTTCAGATCACTTTTTTGGTGATTATTACATCTATATTATCTATTACTTCCACATACGGATTTTCAACTGCAAATCACCTTCTATTGTAAAAATAAGATGACACCTACTGTAGGTTAATAATGAACACGACGATCTCATTTACAATAAAATCTGTTCCTTAACTCCCACCTTTGATTTTCAAAAGAAGCTTTCCAAAGATGTTGTCAATCAAAGCCCTATTTTATAAAATGTGGATTTCATGCAATAAAGCTGATACTAAAGACTAAATGTCTCTTTTCTTGGTTTCTGCTTAAAAATAATGTCTTATTTAAAAAATTGACTTTCTATAAAAGAAAAGTCAAGCATATTCAGTTTTCATATGTTTCTCAATTGTAGTACAGTACTATCCTTTACAGCTGCAAGCACCAAATGCTACACATTTTAAACACAATTTGCTTTGACAACAAATATATGTCACATTCCTATGAACAGTCACTTCTATGAGTTACACAAGTACTATACAATGCACTCACAAGACATTTTCAAGTTGAGATATGTGGAGAGAGAGAGAGCGCTATATATTCTTTCTTTAGAGGAACTTTTTTTTCCAACAGCTTAGCCATTTTTGTCTTAAAGTATTTTTATAAATCTTTTCCTGATAGTTACAACCATGACACAATTTTTCCTCAGAGAACTCTGCAGATGTATGTTATAAACGTTTAACTTCTATCAAATACTTTTCTCCTTTTCAAATCACTTTAAGACTATATATTTGTAACTTAACATAGATTAATAATGATCAATTTTATTTGTTACCAATTCTTTGAATTTATGTAATTAATATCTTGTCGAATACAGAAAAATAGTTAGCTGCTAAAATGCTTTATTTTGTGATTGCCAAAAGAGATTTTACTTACAGAATACTTCAGTAATTATAAAACAAAGAAAAATTTAGGGGGGGGAGAAGTCTGTTCTGTGTAATTCATTCCCTTGTTACCATTAAAAAGCAATTAACTGCAAGTATTATCTTAGCAGTAATAAATCATATAAAACTATTTATAGAATAAGTAAAATTTATTCTATAAAATATAAAGTATTATAACATAGAATGAACAATTCATACACAGGCTTGAAGACTGCCTTCGAATTTCATTTCAGCCAGCTTCAAAAAGGAATAGAACAATCTTTAATAACCCAATACACAACTGGTATGGGCTGTTCGATTTTCCTTAGCAAGTTAACAACAGAACCACTCTAATAAACATTGACAGCAAGAGCATCAACTTCAAGCTGTTGGAATTAGAGCCTCGGTAGGTGACTGAGTTGTCTTGGTGGCAGAACTGCACAAAGAAATCAGCACTGCATTCCCAAGGTATTTGCAATACCGAACAAAAAAAACCCCCAAAAACCAAATAAACCCAAAATTTTATTTATGTCAAATAATTATCTTTTTAACAAGAAGGAAAAGTAATAAAAAGTAATTTTTATTTCTTCACAACCTATCTGGTGTTTTATGCAAAAAGGCAAAGACTTTCTATGAAAATATTACACCACTTAAACTGACTCTGAATCAATTTAGAATCTAGGACCAGAACTGAAATATATTCAATTCAGAAGACTAGACAGACAGGAATTAAATCTTAGTAAATGTATAATTTGCATTGTTTGGGGTATGAGGTGCAGCAGCCAGCACAATTCTTCTCCAGAAAATAAAGAGCAGAAGACATATACACTCAAGAGGATGTGGAATGACTTCCAGGTTGTGGAATATGCTACTTTAGGTGAACCATAAGAATGGCTTTTGGCAAGTCACATTTTTGATAATTAATTGCAATCCATGAGATGATCACCTCTCACCTTTTTGCAACGAATACTAGAAATACTATTTTTTCCTAGGCAATTATGTTAGATATGCACAATATGACAAAATTATTCAAATAGAAGTTGTTCCCCTATACAGCAGCAAACCACTTTACAGCAAAGTCACTACAAATTATGTTATTCTATAGGATACTCCAAGTTTTATGTGCACTTTCTTAAGTGGCAATTACAAATATTTGCACCGGGATCCACGTATTTTCTGAAAGCATGCCTGAAGCCCCAGAGGTAGAATGATTTCCCAGGCCCTTGAGTATCTTAACTTTCTCGTTTTATTTAGCTACTTGGCATTACTAACTGATCTGTTCAGTAAATGATCCTGCAAACTGCTACACGTACAATAACATGGCTGAATAATCCAGGGGAAATCAACAGAGCTGAAGTGCCTGCATAAAATTATTCTTACGTGAAAATGTTTGCAGATCACAGGTCATTTTTCTGCATGAATGAGCAGTTGTTCTGCACAACAAACATTTGCTAAGCTTTTCAGTAAAGATTAACCTACTTCTAATTACTTCCTACCTTTTAATAACAAAGCTAGAAATATGTTACCAATGTAATCAAACTTTACACTTTTCGATCATCATTTATCACTTCCCATTCTAATTTCTTATTTAAGTATTTTGTAAAAACATCTTCTGGTTAAGCTCAGCATGCCAAAAGTGACTGGAAGGATTTGCTGCTAAGAGTTTTAATAGTCAGTGAGTGGTATTTTTATTTTTACAGCTGTTGAGGCAGCTGAGAGATTCTTGCAAAGACAGCCTTGTCAGTCTATGTATCTGGCACAGTAAAATTTTCATAGAAGTATTTCGCTCAACACACACTAATGAACTTCAAAGGAAATGCAATTTCAGCTGCTGTTACAAAACAATTTAAACCAGCACATTTCCCTTTTTGTATCAAAGTGTTTGTATTTTGGGCAGTGTAGTGAGAATGATGCTGTCACTGTGATTGTCACCAAATCCTTCCCCAAGGCAAACCTACAGCTTGGCCAGGTAGCCAGGGAGACACAAGTACAAAGGAACTATTCTGTTCTCCCATGAAAAGGTTAGGGCTTACCTGGGCTTACCTAATCTTTCCAGAATTTTTTACATGATCACCTTTGCAAAACAGGCTCAACGTGGAGGGGATTATTAGATCACTTGACACAAAGGTATAAGGAATTTCATGGTGTATTATTTAAACCAAGCTGTAATTTTACTTATAAATTTAATTTATCAGAAGTTGCTTGATGGTTCAAGCTCTCAGGTAGAATTCTAGTGAAAAACTTCAAGTGAATTATAAATATTCTCTCATATAAAGGCAAAATTAACAGTTAAGAAATCTGACTGGTGAGAAAGAGATGTAATTTTTATTCTACAGAAAAATTTTCAAAAGTTAAAGAAGAATGTAATGAGGTTTTACTACAGAGGTTTATGCAAAAAAAGTACTCAGAAACACTAAATTAATTATATTGGAGACTGAGCTTTTGGGTACAGGCTAGCTTAAAAAGCATGAAATAATTATTTTACCAAATTTCTTAGAGTAATTAGATTTTCTCCTTTCCTAGAGAGATGCAATTTTTTATAGTTTTGATCATTCTACACTTCATTTCCTAAATTACTATTCAAACAGGCTACATTGATATTCCAGTGTAATGAAAAACTGCCAAGGAAACAAATGAAAACAAGACCTCTAAGAAAATAAGAAATGAATACTTCATTAATTTTTGCAGCTATAAATAGTCAAGGCAACTCTGTTACAAAAGACCAAGAAATGGGCTGCAAAAGAAACACTTTTATTTTTAAATGTTTAATAAGACCATAAACAGCATTAGCATTAAGTCTCTTAATTTAAAAACTGATCCAAAAATGAAGACGAAGAATAACATATTTCAGAGGCTATGAAATTTTGAGTTTCTTTTATGCCAAAACAAACAGTTCAAAATTATTGCCCTGATTTTGAAGAGTTGATGAAATGCATGTATAAAAACAAATGTGTGGGAGCTGTGACACATTCAGCAATATTACACACAGAAACACAGATAACAGAATTAATTATTTTTACGCAAGAGAGAAACAAAACAGTAGATGTCAAATGTGTATTTCAGGAGTCTCACTGAAGTTTTCATTGGATTAAGCCCAAGTATTTAACTTGGTCTATGTTTTAGATAATTTAAATAAATTTCATACTTAAAATGGTTACGTGAACTTTACTTTTATACTAAATCATTTACACAATTTTAATTTTCACCCCGCTAATGAACTTACTGCTTTTAAGTCAAAACTATAAATCTTTTATATAACATAACCTTTGTCTTCCACCAATGTTACCAATTGTACAGTGAAAATTCTAAATGAAGAAACATATCAAAATACCTACATAGCTGCCTTAGTTACTGTGAAGCACCTCTCATAATTTTCTTCTTTTCTGTTTCAGTTATTATTCAACATAAAGTTGCCATGAATGACATGTAAAAATAAGCTGGTGGTAATATTGCAAAAGGAAAACTGCAATAATGTTCAAACTGAGATTTTCTTTTCCCCCTATGTGTCTGCTAAATGGTAAAAAAAGTGTTTCCCTTATGTAAATACTTGAGAGAAATTCTCAGTTTATTCACTAACTAAAATTTTTGCAGAACTCAATCCATCAGGACTCTACTGGACTAGATATCTCTAACAAATGGTATTCAATAGCATAATACATAGACTATCATAAATACAAAACAGAACTATAGTACAAATGGACATTAATTTACTATTTACAAGGTCTGATTTTATTAAGCTAATTATTAAACAGCAATCCTAATTTACAACTGCCCTGAAAAAAAAAATTCCACCAGTATTATACTAATGCAGGATTGTTTGAGAATTAGTGTTCCCTATGTCAAATTTTTTTTTTCCAATTTATAACATAGGTCTTGAAGTACATTGGGCTTCTAGTTTCATCCAGTACTGTGACTGTACAGCAGCATAAACTCTAGCCTCCTGCAATCACAGACTGTGATACATGACACACAACAGGAAGCATAAAGGGAGAACTCAAAATGTAGAATTCTATGAAAGTCTGAGATTTTATTTCCTTTGCTAGGGACCAAACTCACCACTGCTTGAGTCGGGTTTCCTGTCACCTAAAGCCACTACTGATGTCAGAAATAAGGGATTAGGCGCACATACACTGATGTGCTCCCCCAGCTGGGCAACCACAAAATCAAAGCACATTTTTAAACAACAGTTATCCAGTCATGGAAATTTCTGTGCCCACCAGCCCATACACCTGATTTCCTCTCAACAAATGAGACCACCAGGCTATGCACAGCTAAAAGTCAGGGTTTTTTCCCCAAACTTCTGACAAAGCGTAAGGATACAAAATTTGGCAAGGTCTCAGAACTGAAGTCTTGTCTTGTTGTGGTGTGGTTTTGGGTTTATCAGGTTTCCCCTGTGTTCCTCGCAGTCTTAGAAGACTGGAGTCTCTCTGCAGCCCTGCCCTGGTGTCTGGTACATTCCAGGGGAGCTGTTGGGTGATTGGCCAGGTTCTCAGTTTCTCCCACCCTATCCTTGATGGTGTCCTGGCTGTACTCCTCCCCCGTCCCCACCCCCATTTAAAAGGTGCCGCACGGCACTGAGATCCCCACTTTTGTGGGAGCACCAGCTCTTAACAATAAAACCAAAGTTATCCCCTAAAAGTCCTCCCTTTGTTCCTTGTCACTGCCATGCTTCAGCCAGGGCTGAGACCCACAGATCCAGAGGAGGTACGGAGAAGTACCCATAAAGCTGGACTGGGGCAACAGCTAACCAGACAGGACGAGAAATCCCAGGAGCTGCACCCAGAACCTGGCTTTACTGTCTCTTCCATCACAGAAGGCCACAGTTTCTATCACAAACTGATCATATTTAACTGTATTGTACTCTATGGTGGTGATAATGCTGTAACGTGGATAATTGGGTTTTTTTATTCACACTCCTTCTGTATGACAGGACATTTTGAAACTCTTTTTCTAATTTCAAGCTATTCATTTCAGATTCATTCACATATAGTTTCCCCCCAGTATTGCTTTAGCAAATGCTTTTCTGCTGGTTACCTTTGTTTATTTTCCCAGTAAATTTATAAACAGGACTTACATTCCTTTAGTCTTCCTTTTGATAAGTGGAAAGAAGGCAGGCACCGTTAAGCTATTTTCATAGAGCAAGCTCTCCACAGCTTCTGATGACCCTACCAGCTCCTGACTCATGTCACCTGGTTTCAATACTTTTTTTAAAAAAACTAATTCACCATACCACTGTCTTCTACAACAAAATAAGTCCTTACTATTTCTATCATAAGGGCCTCTCCAAACCCAGCTGTTTTTTTATCCAGCTGCAGGATATACAACTGAGCCAAAGCCAACTGATAGACCAGCTCTTCCTCTTTTGCCCAACTAATCATTTATAAGCTTACGCTTTAAAAAGTTAGTAGTTCCTAGCCATGTAGAAACTCTGCTTTTGAGACCCTCAATAACAGCCAGGTTCATTATAGGATTCTAGTTTTTACTATATAAACAACAGACTGACTTTGTGACTTAAGAATTCTGGGGTTTTAAACTAAGAATCTAAAAGAATGTTAAGATCTAACTAAGTCTTAAAAAATGCTACTCTTTACAACTTTGTAATATTTTTGAGAGCCCACCATACTACAATCCCCACATCATACACCTTTCAGTTCTTGTACTGACAAGATTTTGTAAGGTCAGGATCTAATCTGTCAGGTTAATCTTGCACACAATCTACACTCACTGTATAAAGCCCAGCAAATTCACTGACAAATTCAGTTTCAAAAACATTAGGCTGATAATGTTTTTATCAGAGCACAATAACACAAGAAAATTAGTACTTCATGCTTTTAGAAGGGACGTATTAGCTGTCAAGACTGAAAAACAGTATTCTGAAAAATCCAGTCAGTACAGAAGTTACTATGGGGCTTTTCTCACTGTATTTGGTGAGATTTTTCACTTGTCAGATGGTAGAAATACAGTCAACCAATCCTGCTAACAACTGTAAGAATGAAACATGCAGACACTGCTGATATGGGTTTAGGTTACTAAACATCCAGTTTGAGTGTTTGACATTGTACTTTTTCCTGATCAAGACAACAAACGTTCTCAAATGTCTTCTTTTGTGGTTGACTTTAAAAAAATTCATGAAATAAAGTTCACACGTAACATTATTTTCCTGGTTTGTTTCTGCTATGAATTCAGGGATACTCCAGAAATTATGGGGTTTGTTGGCTTCATAGTTTCCTATCCATTGTAAAATCAATATTACATTGAATACTCTACAAAAATAGAGGTTTAAGCATATTTCTCTGAACAGTATATAATTTTTCAAGGCACTTCTACTTATTTTAGTGATCACCACAAATTATATAGAGAAAGAAAAGCTTAGCTTGTAGTGGTTAATAAACAGCTTCAGCCTAGAAGACCCAGTGACCAAACAAATCAAGGGCTGAGACTTGCTGTATCACAGTGACCACAGCATGCTGAAATTCAAGTTGCTGCTTTGCAGTTTTCTTATTGAATACAATAGTTCCCTTTATTCAAACATATTTTGAAAGTTTTCTTAATTATTTGATATACGTTTTCTAAATTATTACAGCTGTTTTCAAGACTTCTTTCTTTCTGATTTACCCCCAACCAAAGAATCACTTAGGGGTAAAGCAGGCAGTTCTGTGTAATTCTTTTGCTTGTTACCATTAAAAATCAAGTAAAGCTATTTATGTTCTTAAAAGGGAGACAATTTTAGGAGACAATCAACAGGATCTCAGGCACTGCTAAAAAGTTTCAAATCTCTCCATAGGGATATTTACTCAAAAATGAAATGCACCATCCTTTGAAGATATTAATCCTTACTGACTATAAAGGAGGCCTGTAGTGCATAGATTAGAGATGCAACTTTCAGATCAATCCCAACTGAGTAATTATTAAAAAAATTGAAATCCATGCAACCTCATTGCAGTGTTTGTCTTTACACAGGCAGTCACAGAGATGAGACAGATGTTCACAATTAAACGGAATTATTGCAGAAGGTAGACCACTAAAAAATCTGTAGTATCCAGTCAGAGTGTCCATCAGTAACAGTGAAGGACACAACAATACTTGAAAAATCAATCCATATTTCCCTCTCTTTTCAGTCCTGATTCACTGCCAAAGGTGCTAAAATCTTTATGGACATAAAATACAGGACAACATATATTGTCAGTACATAGACAGTGAAAGGTCTTCAGATCTTTCAAGTTTCTCAACTATCTGGAATTCAAAGTTGGTATAATATCCGGCTTTACAGGTGAATGAAGACTCCAGGTAATCAAACATATAAAAGGAAAATAAATGCCATTCATTAGGTGACTTCTGAAGTTGCTCCTATAATTTTGGTAAACCCACTGGCTTCTTGAAACTTCTAAATCCATATATAATGTTACATATAGTATTTAGAGCCAAACGTTTCCCTCAACTCGCTCAAAACTCCATATGAAAATGGGGTAAATTCAGATCTTCCTACTCAAAGTTAAATCAGAATTTCAATCCTTAAACAACAGTAAAAGTTTCTTTATAACTTGTGCAAAGATGGTAACATCCACATTTATTCACATAGTCCCATCATGCTTACTTATATAAGAAATCCTTTTCTTAGTATTCTGAATAGAGACAGCGATTAAATACATAGGAATTAGAGGATTTTGCCTCAGAGGAAGCAGATTTTTAATCTTGGGTTCAACCAAGTAGGATTCCTCTCAGAGTAAAGCTGCTAAAATTGTCTTGGTAATGCAACATTGATGACATAATTTGATTTTTGAGTAATAGTGGATTGCTTCCTCTGTATTACTTACCAGGTTCCTTGCACATCTGAAACATTCTCAATACATTCTGGAGACAAATTGCTTACCTGACATATTCTGAATAAATGGGAACAATTTTCTGATTCAACACATAGCAATATATAGGGTTACAACTCATATTTCAGAGACATTTTTTCTCCTTTCACTTCTGCCCTTTGGGACTGAATAGAGGTAAGTCCATCAATATATGTATTAGCATATAATCATATTAATTCCATCAATATCAATATATTTTGTGGCTGAATCAGACATATGCATATGCAGACTTGAACTGGACACCTACAATACACAATATTCAATGCTAGCTTTTTACAATCAGTATTTCTTATTCTCAGCCAAACAGCATTCTTAATGTAAGCTGGTGGCCAGGCGAGCAAGAATCAGATGTTTGGAACCTAATCGCCAAGTAAGGTATCTGAAGCTAGTCTACAACAAGCAAATAAAAAACAAACAAACAAACAACAAAGTCTATTTTTTTTAGTACTCCTATGAATAATAAATAACCACAGAGAGGGGTAAAATTTGAAAGAGGGGCATTCTCTTTGTGGCACCCCAAAAGTCACAGTGCTACTGAGTAGCAAAGAAGGGAGCTCAAGTAGGGCACTTCTGTCCCTGGCCAGAGCGCTCATCGCAGGGATGGCAGCTCCCGACCCCCCATGCTCCTCACATAAGCATTTTATCCAATGGGCATGAACATAGACCAGAAAACAGCCCAGGGAAGAAGCTCAAACTTTCAACCAAGAACACCAAGTTTGTCAGACATTCCTTCTGGAAAGACAGAACTAGTATTCCCTGAAAAACCTCCTGCTAAAACTGGCAAAAAGTTTTGACATTGGAATTTTCTGACAGAACAGTATTTTGCCAAAAAGACCATGGTCAGTCTTAAAGTAGAGGCACTTTATCTTTTTTTTTGTTGTTGTTGGCTAAAGAATGGAAATGTTGCATGTAATTAGATTTTTGCTTGATTGAAATAATAGATTGTTAGAGACTAAATATTAGCAGCCCCAGTGGAATTGGTTATTCCTCCTCCATGCCCTCAGCAACTTTCATCTGTGTTCTTCTCCTACCATTAATGTCTTGGATCTAACCATGACTTACAGAGGTATTCAAATATAAGAGTCTGAACATCTTTTACAGCTCATCTTGGTGAAAAATATTGAAACTATGTTAGGCAAAGGGACAGATACATCATATTTCTACTTGAGTATTTCATAAATGAATTGCAATGCTCATTTCTCTGGAATAACACCAGTCAATTCTAGCCACCCAAGGGGCCTTCCAGGATTTAATTACTGAAACTTGGGCCTGCAGATAACTTTTTTCTGAGGCAATACTGAACAGTATAAGTTTGACTGTATTTAGAGCAGCCGCCAGTCCTAAAATACAATTCATCTATCTCAGCTGTCCAACAAAAGCATGGAGCTTTCACATTATAACGCAGGATTTAAGGAGTGGGGTTTTCTGCCTTTTTTTTTCCCCTTCAAGTTTTTGCAGGAATACCACGTGAGTTGTCTTTGGCCTCATCAACTATTTCTTGTATGCTTTTTGGATATCACTGTTACCAGTATTTCTGCCTCCCTGATGGAACATCTTAGGTCTGAGGTTTCATGATTCAGAGCAATTATATCATAAAAATTGAATGCTAAAACAATTCATTTACACACATGTTTATACTGCTCCGAAGGTTTTGTACACTGAGATGAGGTTATACAGCAAATGGAACTAAATTTGTGTTTCAACTTCAACTAACAGACTATTCAAATACAGTAAATTGTTTTAAATTAAGATGACTGCAGTTAATTTTAAAGTTTGTGCATTTTTATAATTATATTATACTCTAATGTATTTTGCAATGAATTAATTACATTATTTGGCAAAAATACAAATGTAGTCCCTTTAAATTTCTATTGTATTATTTAAACCTGGCTTTGATTATAGAACTTATGAACAGCTGAAGAAAGAAAAATTCTTCCTTTAGTCATAAGTTATATAAAAGAGTTAAAATGTAAAAAATTAAATATACAGAGTTCCACATACCATAAAATAATTATGATCATATTTTTAAGGTATGGAAAACTAATTTTCAAGATTTACAGTGTATCAATCAGTGGGTTTTTTAAATAAAAAGTTATAGTTTTTTTCTGAAGGACAATTACTAATATGGTCAACATTTTTCTGACCTTTAGAATTAAATTTAATAATTTTTAAAAAGTAATAAATGATAAACATATCAATTTAGTACAGAAAGAAATTATTTAAAATAACAGTTCCATCTTTAAGTTCTGAATGTATGTTCCATAATTCACTGTTAAATTTTGTGCTACGAAATAGGCATGAGAACGGCTTTCAGATTTTAAAGCTGTAGTGCTAATACAAACCAGAGTACAGTACATGGAAGCAATTAGCTATGATTGTAATCATCTTATGCTGTGTTTATAGAAAATTAAGCTTTAAAAATACTTATTTAAAATTGTGTTAATTCACAAATATGCTTGGGGTATGCATAAAGAGAATCAGAGGTAATCTATTATTTTTTAGTATCAAAGTATGGAAAGAAATATACTGTATTACTGAAGTAAAAACAAACCCATACATTTTCCCTGGAATATATTTCGTAATTGTTACTAATATTTATATAAATAAGCTCACTAAATTCTTTAATTATTACTTCCACTAATCACCATTCTGAATTCTTTCTACAATGTAAACAAAATGACAGGCTCAGAATTGTCAAAAAAAATAAAGTTGCATGGACATTAATGATCCAGCCCCATGAGTTTTGAAATGCTTTCCCTATGTTTACTTAAAACTCAGATTTCAATTAGAGGTGATAAATAACACAAAGGGTTAGGTTTGAATTTTTTGTGAAAGAAACAGTATAAGATATGCTAAGGCACTAAACTCTCTTACTTATTTTACTGCTCAAACATGTTACAGCCCATTAAATTGTGAATTAAAAGCAAGAAATATTTCATTTTTGAAACAACTCCTCAGTTTGGTTTTTGTGCCCTCAGGCAAGGACTCCAGTTCAGCTCTCCGGGTATTTTGGCTATATAGGAAGATAGGCATCCATGCCATCAAATATTCACATTTCTGCAGTATCTGGTCAAAAACTGTAAGAGCTAAAGCAACTGATTTTGCTTTACACTTATTGCAATTCAATTTGTTCAAAGACGGTGACCAGTCTGCTTCAACCGCTGCTCTGGAAGTGGGCCCTGAGAAAAGCCATCTGTTCCACTCAATAAAATCAATTTTGTGGGCCCTCTTCCACTTTTATTTCTGAATTCAAGTGCCAAACACCTGCAAATTCTCCAGGCAACTTCCAGATCCAAAACTCCCACTTCCCTCAGGACAGAATTCAAGACGTAAGTGCACCACTGCAGTGACTGGCAAAGCTCGTCAGGGTGGAGCCCCCACAGTTAGGGGGCATCTCCAGGGGGGACAGAGCCCTCCCTTCTGCTGAGCAGGCAGGGATTGGCATAATGATCACTCTCCAGCCTTGGGCAGTACAATTCGGTCTCTCAAGTCACAAAGCAAACACTGAATACCCAGGTTTGGCATGTTTAAGACACCTAGGAGCGGGTTTTGTCACGCAGAAGCCACTGAATAAATTTGTGTTGCTGTACTACCCAGAGGAAAAAGGCAACAACCACAGCTGAGAATTACCTGAAAGGACTTCAAGATGCATTTAGACAGTAAAATATTTAATTTAAAACTGTTTTGTCAACAAAATGTCTGAAATCGGTCCAGGAGAGTGGGCAGTTTCTAACCTCAACTGGCTATTTTAGAGCCAGCATCTGGTTTAAGCCAGTTGTCCAAAACCTCCTCACAGTCTGAGAACAGAGGGCCCCCGCAGGGCACGGCAGACCCCAGGCATTCTGCATGACTGAGACTTCTGCTTTGTGACTGCAGAGGGAGCTTACGGCACCTAAACTTCCCAGTCCCTTCATGTACCCTGGCCCAGACAATTGTCCAGTCAAGCAACAATTAAATCAAAAATTAAGTTCTCTTTATATAAAGAGTTATCACCACTAAATTTGATGTATCTGAACCATAATGAACATACAAAACTGCATACAAAGAGTACACAATTACCATGAGCTCTGGTCATCCTGATGGTTACCTACATAGCAAGGTGAATCTTTATTTTTCACATAGTGCAAGAAATCATGCTGGTAGATGACACCTTAGAGCATTTCTCTAAATCAAAAGAGCCACTGAGGAATACCTAAAAACTATCCAGCCAAAGAACTGCTAAGAACAGGTACTAAAATCTCCCACATGCCAAAAAGCACTACAGGGTTAAAAGGAAAGTATAAAAATATTCTGTGGTGGGGAAATATTCAACAGCTCTTAACACTGTAACACACTTGCCTATTAGCATGGTTATCTGCTTATCTGATATATTTGACATATCTGATATATTTGTCTTATATCAAAGATTAAATCTTTTCCTGGCTCCAGGATTTCACCATTTTATGGCTTCACTCAGTGCCTAGATGAAGTGCATCTATCAGGGATTAATGACTCTGGCCTTCCTTAGCTTAAAACATAGATTCCCACGTTCTTGGGCTGAAAATCCTAATTATCAACTCTCTTGCTATAAATGCTAAGCATTTCTGAGCTAAGAAAGAATTTTCTCTCCTTAATACTCATGGGTGAAGACTGGCAGGAGAAAAATGAGTAACGGGTCTCTCACCATTTCCTAGCTATGGAAACAAAACCATCAGCAGTTCCAATCGGATCAAGCACTTTGCTAAGTCTGAATCAGCTTTTCCAACCGAGTAGTTAGAGGTTACAGCACATGATAAAATCAAAACACCAACAGCATTTCAGAGCAAATTATTGCAAACATCAGGATTTTCAAACATTCAAATGCAAGAGATCATTCTTAAGTCTTCTGAATAGTAAAATGTGCTCACTTTTAAAATCTGGCACCCACAAAGCAACGTAGATCTTATGAACCTGAGCAAAAATCTAAGAACAGCCTTAGAAGTTTCAATTAAGTATGTTTTATTTGTAATCTGATTTTTATTCTCTAGAAATTGTGTTCACAATGAAGAACGAAAAAAAATCTGAAAGTCCAGTGAAGTGTAAACATAATTACAACCATATGCAACAATTCTCCATAACAAAATATTTGTGGAAATGCCTGAGTGACATGGAAGAATATCTCTCAACAACAGAATGTATCTTCCTGATATAATCTTCTTGCATTTTAAAACACAATTTGTGAGTATTTTTATGTATGTAATCCTCTCAGTCTGTACAATTACTAAAGATAGTAACTCAAGGGTAATGTCAGTTTTATATCAGAGCTTCAATCACATTTACTTATTTTGTTGTGCTTCAGATGCTTGTCCTCTGGAATTAATGTCATCTGTCATTTTAAAGACTACCATCTTGATTGTTTATCCCCTCCTTTTTATGAATTCTGAACTTTGCAAACACTCCTGAAATCCCCTGAACTCAATCCTCCTTTTGGACTCTATTCTGAACTCCAATACTGCTTCTTTCCAGTACTATTAGTGAGAGAATTAGAATTAGAGCAATTGCTTTGCACAAAAATCCAAATTTCTGTCACTGTTTCAGGATATTTGACAACTTGGCATTGAGCAAACACACCACACTGACAGAGCTCATGTTGTTAGTATATTTCTTATTAATATTTAAAAATTGGAAGGAATTTCTGCTTCCTTTAACTTGATAAAGTGTCATTTTGTCTGACTACACTAAAGTCAGATTTTGACAGACCTATTTCACTTTCTTGTATTTTAATATCTGAGAGAATTATTATTTAAGCCATTTTAAAAACCTCACATTTCTCAGCTGCATTGTGGGTAACTCTACTGCTTACTCTTTATGTATGTAGTAATCTTTAAAAGCATACACTACCCCTTTTTTAAGAATAATTTAAGGTTGGGATTTGAAAATTTAGTTTCATATCCCTTACAAACTTCCCAGTGAATATTTGCTATTTTAGGGTAAGAGGCTGTTTTTGTAGTTATCTTCAGAAAAAGAGGGATATCTTTAGCATTTAATTTTTCCTTTTCACAGACACCATTACCAGGTGCTCCTACAATCTGGTGAACTTTAGGCATATAAAACTAAGGCGTCTGGATACTTGGGAAACTGTATCTTGCTAGATCATACAGGATCGTTATTAAAGATGCTATGGTAGCTTAAATAGTCATTTTGATTGGGTTATGATACCATAAATACTTATTCACAGATTTTTCCCTCACCGAGATTTTTAAGTGTGAATCCTTATTTTATAGCAATCTAGAGGTACATAGATATATTCAAAGGTATTTCAAGGGTAGTTGGCCCTTCTGCTTCACTTACATTTTATTAATATGCTCACAGAATCACAGAATTTATAGGGTTGGAAATGACCTCTAAGATAACTGAGTCCAACCATTAATGTAGCATTGCCAGGTCTCTTGGCATGTCCCAATTAGCCACAACTAAACCATGTTTAAACCATGTCCCAATTAGCCACAACTACACGTCTTTTAAATATCTCCAGGGATGGTAATTTCACCACTTTCCTGGGCAGCCTGTTCCAATGCTTGACAATCCTTCACTGAAAAAATGTTTCCTAGTATCCAACCTAAACCTTCCCTAGTGCAGCTTGAGGCCATTTCATCTTGTCCTACCCTCTTGCCACATGGGAGAAGAGACCTACCCTCAGGCTACAAGGCTACAACCTCCTTACAGGTTGTTGCAGAGAGCAACAAGGTCTCAGATAGCTCAGTGATCACTTCTATCAGCTCACTCAATACCCTTGGGTGGATCCCACCAGATCCATAAAATTATGTGTGTCTATGTGGTGTAGGAGGTCACTGACCATTTCCCTTGGATTATAGGATCTTTGTTCAGGTCCCCCTCCCTGCCTTCCAGCTCAGAGGGCTGGGTACATAGCTATTATTGTCCTCAGTGCAAAATTCTTAATCACTTCTGCATTTTAAAGCTAATCTTCACACCATATCTTCAGAGATAAGAACATTAATCTCAGTTCTAAATGCATTCCTTATCTTATTAGAAATACTGACTTATTAGAAATAAACAACTGTTCTTTGAAAAAGCACAACAGTCCTCCTTTACTTGGTAAAGAATCATTTATCTAGAGATAAATTGTTTGATTCTGAATAGACAAACCTGAGTGTCTTCAAGTGCTAATCACAAATAATTTATTAACATGTCTCCTTTAAACAGTAAAACTGAACAAGTACTCCTGAAAACAATATGCTGTCATATGACTGTTTGTGAATTGTCTGAGGGGACAACATTAGCACTCCTCACTCAAAAACAGGGATTTTCAGCATGTAATTCTTACCAGACATGGAATTCATAAATTGTCTATTGTAAATTATGCAGTGTGTTCTGTTTATTTCAGCTGTCTGTTATAACTCCCTCTAAGACTGGAACTTCTCCCTAACTTCAGTTTAAGTGAGGCAGCCTAACCTAGCATCAAATATAAGATACAGCAGAGATTAAACACCCTCTGCATATATCACTTGATTTTAGGGAAGGGTCAGCTCTTCTGTGTAAAATCCTGTTTCATCTGCTATTAAAAAAATAGATAAAAATCTGACCTTAATCAATTAAAACTATGTCTGACAAAGTAGTTTGCATTAAGAAATTATCTATTCACAATACAACGTAAACTATGGACTTATTTTCAATTACAGATGCAGCACATTTGCTTTGGAGAACACTCCCAATGCAGCGTAAATATAGGCAGCATAAGAATATAAAACAATCACAAATGTAATAAATTCAACATTTTCTTTGACTGTTACTAAATAATTTTTAAGTAATGCAGAATAAAAAGATACCAATCAACACATCTCAGAGTTACAAAGATCACATGTTGCTATCATTTGTATGAGAAGCTAACAAGCTTTATATATAACAACTCAAAGTTTAAAGAACTTATTTTCAGTTGTTGGCATTTTTATTGATTGCACTGATGCCAAGTGGAGGTAAATTACATGAGCAGCAGAGCTCAGTTAAGCAGCAATTCAATACAACTACACAATATTTGTTGATGAGCACCCACCTAGAGCAGAAGTATCAGCAAGATCAATTAGCTACTTGCCAATACCACCACGGTTTAGGGAATGTCCCCTGCATTCTAAGTCACTGCATCTCTGCAACTTCTGGAAAGACTTTGTGCTGCATTCTGCAAAATTCCGTATAGAGTGGCCTTGCTTAAGATGCAATGCATCTTAAGACAGTAACAGGTTTACTTGCAACTTCAAAATGCTTCTCTAATTATTTTTATGGCCTGAGCTAAAAACAAATTAGTTTGCCATTACAGGTCTTCCTTAGATCATTTTAAAATGTTTTCTTGTAAATGAGACCATATGATTGCTTTCCATCCAGGAATATTTGAAATAGCTGCTAAAATATCTGAACAGTGCTGAATATGAGAAAAGGCAAAAAATGAAAATAAGAAAGGTACACTAAAAACAGAGAGTAAGAAAAAACACCTAAAACTAATCTTTAATTATGCAACAGGGTCATGTAACTTGATAGTGTGGAAATCTGAAGTGCTCTCCAGAACATCTGTTCACTGCCCCACACAGAACCATTCTGTTTCACACAGATAGCTTCCAGTAATCCTGAAGATAAAATGGATTCATACACTAAGACTTCATAGAAATGGTGTGACACCAAGAAGTAAGAGATAAAGTAAAAGCCATTTGTCAACAACAGTCAAGGCTTATCTAGCATCAAGGAACAGGAAAAATATGGTCGAGCAATCCTAGATAAGAGACAGACACCCATGCTCCAATGCTCTGCTGCTTTTCTTGCTAATTTTTCCCACACAAACACATCATGGGGTCCCAAACTTTGCAAACTAGAGCCCCCTTTTTTCTAAATCAGCCAGCAATATACAAACCAAGAATCTATGAGAGAAATTTTTCCACATTTCCTTCTGAGCACTGTTCCATTTGTCTACTTTTTGAGCCCAGTTCCAGCTGTTGCAAAGGAGCGCAGTGCAAAAAAAAAACCTTCAGAGAAATCTGATGCTGAAAACTATGCATCTCTGCAGGATACGAAGCCTACCAGATTTCCAAAATAAATACCCTCCTTCCTTCAAAAATAATAAAATATTAATTCAGCTTATCTTTTCCAAGTATCTCAAAGTGTCACCGTTTGAACCTTAAAGTATGTCAAGAGAATGTTCAAAGAAAACCCAAATTGACCTGTTTGATGATGACTGGGCTTGACAGACCAGATGAAAGGTAATTTAGGTAGTGAAAGATGTTAACACAATACATAGCAAAAGCATTCCAGTCTCATATGGTCACTGCAGCTTTTCATATTGACACAATAGCTGCCAGGCATTGAGTTGCTATGTTTTTTTTTTTCAGAAATGCTATCATTAGTTTTCTTTTCTTCCCACCATAATATTCTAAATTAATTAGGAAAATTAGTTATGTAAGAATAGACTAGCCCATGCACTTCTGCCAATCCATTCTGTTCAGGCCAGTGGGTACTGTGTAAACAAAACCCAGCATGACCTTTCAACTAAATCAGGTGGTTGACACAGGGTTGGGGTTTTTGCATAGAGGGACTCCCTGGTACTACAGAAAGATTTATGAAAGCTGACTTCTTCCTCAAATCCTGTATGATTGTAGGAATCAGACAGATTGAGATGTGATCTACAGAGCAATGAAATTAATTCATATTTTTAGGCAGGGCAAGGAGGATCTACAGAAGTGTGAATCCACAGCTGAAAGCCAGTCAGCCTAATATCAAATTGCTAGAAAGATAGAGCAAATTATTCTCGATTCCATGTCCAAGACCACCATGTGACCTCAATGCCATGTCCAAGAGCAAAAGTTGTTTGGGAATGGTCAGCATGAATTAAACAAAGGCAAATCTTGCCTGATCAACCTGACTGCCTTCTAACGTGAGATGTCAAAGATAAAGGACAAGGGGAGAAGAGTAGATACTGTTCTACCAGGATTTCAGCAAGGCTATCAACAGCCTTTCTTTAGTCAAGCTGATGAAACACAGGCTGCAAAAACCTGTCTGGATCAGTCAGGTTCAAAGGGTGGTGATCAGCAGAACAAAATCTAATAGGCAGGTGATTAGTAGACATGTTCCTTGGGAATCAGTGTTCACCAACAGCTTTATCACCAGTCTCCAGGGATGAAGCACACATAGCAAAAATATAGGGGGGACAAACATGGGGGGAAAGGATTGATAAGCTGGGACATGGAGCAGCTATTCAGAGGCACCTCATCATACAGAAAAACGGAATGACAAGCACCTCATGAAGCACAAGTCCTACCCAGTACTCAAGCACCCTGAGCACCACTGCCAGCTGGGGGCAGCTGGCTGGAAAGCAGCTCTGTGGAAAAGATGTTGGAAATCCTGTCAGGCAATGAGCTGCATGACAGGTAGCATTAGACACTCCCAGCAAGAGCAGGTAATGGCATTCTGGGCTGTATTAGCAAGTCCAAGATCAGACTGGTTTTAAAGACTTCGCTTTCAATGTCTTTCTTTTGTGGTTTTGAAAATCATATTCCTTACATGACATGAATGTAATCCTCATGGGTTAATACTATAACTGGAAGTAGTTCTCAGGTAATTACTTCTTCCTCAGCTCTCACTGTCTTTTCTTTCATATTTGGACTTTTCATGGATTTTCATTTAAAAAATAAATTAGAAAGATAGAAAAGGGAAACAGAGAGGCCAAAGACTGACAGATACATTTTTGGGGTTTTTTTTTTTGCTTTAAATGAACACTCTTGTGCTAATGAATCATAATACATAACCCCTGTCCATACTATGTTAGTTCAAAAGAATAAAAGCCAAAAATAATTGGCATAGGCAAAGATTTCAGATTTAAAGAGAGTGAGCACAATGCATGCCTTGTGTTATTCCTCTGTACTGTACCAGAAACTCTGTAATATCCCATCATTACAGAATGTGCTTGTGAAAGAATATAAAAATAGGCAAACAAAATAAAGACCAAAACACTCAAGCTCAGAACACACAGTGCACAAAGTACATTCCCATTGTATTTACCCAGTCATTAGCTATCTGTTTGCATTGTATATGGGGAAGTGCAAAGTAAACCAGAAAGCCTGCTTGCGTAGGCACTGACATCAGGACTGTAGGGTTATTAGACACTGGACAACCTTTTGCAAAAAGCTTTTACAATTTGAAAACTTACAAAATAACAGATATGGATTTACTGTGAGAACCGAGAAAATTCTAAGCCCTCATTGCTCTACTTTCTCTAATTAACACTCTTTGCTATGGCGGGCACAGTCCCCAGCACATCATGACAGAGGTATCATGCCTTCTGTTGATGTAACACTCTTGAATTTCAACATGATTATTTAAAATCCCTAAACACAGAGCACAAGATTATGCATTTCTCTGTTAATCAAAAGCCATTATTTCTCTCCCATGCCATCGCCAAGGCACACAAAAATGGAAGTAAGAGTGGTCACAGCTGTGACAATATCCCCAAGATTTGTTAATGATCTTAATGATCTTCTAGAGAGCTGCAGCTCACATTGCCAAGTACAAATGAGAAAGCAGAGAAAACAGTCCGGAAGAACAGTAGTACAAACACATCCTTTTCAGCCCCAAAGAAACTATGGGGCAATAATTGAATTCATATACGTCTTTAGGACAAAACACAGACATGACTCTTTAGCAGAATGGCTACTATAGACCTGTGGGTTTTGCAAGCACAATGGTAAGAGAAGAGTACAAAAGCAGCAAGCTGGCACATATCTCCTCAAAAATTAAGTTTTTACTACTATTTCTTGCTATCTAAAAAGATGTTTTGTCAAAAGAGACAGGAAAACAAAATCACCTATCTAGGAAGCTTAATGCAATGACTGGTGTGATTTTTCATGATTGATGTATACCAGCAGTTCAGCATCGTTCACGTAACTTAGTCCAGTCAGGAACTTGACAACAAAACCTTCCCCGCCTCAAAAAAGAGAAAAAAATTACCGTTTAAAAAGCCTAAGAGTTATTCTTCCATTTTGGAAGCATCAAAACAATATTTACTTCACTATTTTCAAACTTGAAAATTGCCAGTAAAATCTGCAGCCACACTTCTCCATTGTTTTTCCTTCTCATTTGTGTACCCTAAGGTTTCAGGAAGCACAAGCACTGCCACTTCGTTCAGCAGAGATACAAAGGCATGTTACAGTATAATTACTTTTAATCACTTCAGCTGCCAAGCCAAATTTAATAGTAATTTGAAACCCTTATCTCAGCCATCTTCCTCAATTGCTTCATGTTCTAATAGATCTACTGCTAGTAAATCATGAAAAAATTAAAAACAAACACAGATTAGAGCATTTTGCAACTGACTGGAGAAAGGTATGATGAACGTGTAGGACTCCTAAACAGTGAAGCTGCCTGGAACATTGTCAGAAATACGTCTCTACGCCTTTGCAGAAACTGTCAGTTACAAGGAATGAAGCTGTTGCACAGTGCAGCTATTTCCAAGCGAATTGTTAAGGCTCCAGCAAGCAAAGTGGGTGTAAATGACAGTTCTCTAAGAGAAACAGGGGGTTTCCTTCCAGCCCTCAACAGATATCAAGGGGGCAAGGGAGAAGATACCACCTTCAGGTTTTGTTGAAAATGATGCTGTTTGCTCTATCCAATTAACACATTCATGATATCCAGTGAGACTCCATTCTAGCCAGTATCAGAGGGAACTTTAGTTATGACAGAAGGCAGCTTTGGGGTGTTTTGATACTGCTCAGGCTGTATTTGTCCTCTCAGGGAGAACATGCTTCATATCACTCTCTATGGCTGAATTGAAGAGACTTTCCTCCCTCCACTTGGGACAAAGAGGAAAGTAAAGGAAATGTACACGTGTTTAACTCAGTTACAATTGAATGGCTTGTCAGATCTGTGAATCCAGTAAATCACAAAGCCCAGCCTTTCCTAATGTTATCCCAAACTTTTATAGCTCTTTATTCCTGATGGTTTCAATCAGCATTTTAAGTGTTTACTTTCACTGCAGTCCTGGCTGTGATATTAATGTTGTCATAGTCAGTCAAGAACAGAAGTAACCTATATATTGGCCCTTACATATCATAATTTATTTCAGCCTTGTTTTGAAACACTGCAATAACTGGCTCTATTTTTATGCCTCTCAGTGCTACTAACCTTAGCTATTGCAAAGCAGGACTATACTAAGATACATGTTACACAAGGGCTGATAATTGGCCCTCATATCTCTCATACTCCAAGTGCCAGGTAACTCGCAAGGCACTGAGCACTGGGCTGCTGCCTGCAGCTGGCCAGGTATCTGTTAGCACATAAATAAAGGATCTCACACCTGCAATGAATTTTAAATATTGCACAGGACTTTTCAAGTCAAATAAATCCAATTCACTTCCACAGGTGTGAGCTTCATCACATTTTTAGCAACACTCCCAGCTCATGACAGAGCAGGACTAACTTATGCAGAACTGCATCCCACAGTAAAGCACTGGAACATATGTAAACAACCAGGTTTGGTTTTGTATTTTTTTTCCCAGAAAATATTTTAAAATGTCAGTGAGGAGAACCTGGTTTTAATAATGTAAAATATACCTACCATAATAAATACTTTAAGGGCTGATTAAAGAAAAATTGCCCACATAATTATAAAAACGTGTAGCCTATAGAACTTCAATAACAAACCAAATTTCTATTTTATTTAACACTGTAAAACTGTTTTATTTTAGATATTCAGCAATTTTATTTAACTACTGGCTGCAGTGAGATTAGGGAAGATATTTTCTTTGGCAATGCACGTTTGTATGCTCAGAAATACATTTTATTCTGGTCATAGTTTAAGTTACTAACACTGGAATGCAAGTTTCAGTAGCAGATTTTTCTTTCATCTTTAATTCAAGTAGTATCGTGTACTACCACAACTCAGACCTGAAATTCACTTTTGCAATATGAAGTCACTTGGCTGCAAGCATTTCAACAGTTCTCATAGTACAACTCTAGTATGTATCACAATAATTCTGTATTTAAAACCAATATGTGGGATTTTTTTGAAATTCACAACAGCTAATTTTATTATGTCATCTAGAGTGTATTTAGCTGTGATGTTCATGAGAAGTAATAATGAGTAATAGCCTCACCATGGCATCAATTATTATTCAATTATTTCTGCTTACTTTCTGTTAGACTCTTTGCACATATTAAATACAAAATATATGATCAATGTAACAAAAAAAACCCTATTATTTTATCACAGTGGATATTTCTCCCTCCAACAAATGTTACATGTGTGGTAGAGATTATTATATCTGCATCTTTTAAATTAATTAGTTCCTGGGAAAGCCACAGGAGGTTCAAATTATGTACTCACATCACCACAGAAGTCGCACAACTTTCTAAAAGTTGAATTATTGGAAAGTTCACATCTCTGACATGAAAACTCTGAATTCAGTATGGAAAGATTTCTGAAACATAGTCTGCAATAACTCATCCATCCTTTTTTGTAAGCCATACCACCTATAAATAATACTTGCTCAGGGCCACGTTCAGCCCACAAATCAGAGGAAAGAACAGGAAAAATAATTTTTATTCTAAGTATTAATTTTATCTCTATTTCAAAAAATTCTTATTATATTAACATAATAGATTTCTGTATCTATTGGTATAATACATGTGCAAGCCAAGTGTCAATCTCTGTCCATGGGGAAGCAAATTTCATCATTTAAATTTGCAAACCATGTAACACATCACTGTTAAACACAAAAGTGCTGTTGCATCAGGAAATAAGATACTCTCAAATTTACAATCCATTTTAAGAGAACCTTCAAACCACACAACTTCATATCTTCTTATAAAGCACTCTAAACTAACTATAACTATATCCAACTAACTAACTTATATCTTTTCTAAAGCACTCTAAGTTTAAAGAAGTTCTGAAACCAGTAAATAAATGGGCAGATATGGGCAGAAAACCCAACACCTTTTCAGTCACACAATTATGAGTGCAAAACTGCTGTGTAAAAATCAGATTTCTCTCAAAAGGTAGAAAAACTTCTTTATAAAGAAGTTTTGAAATGCTAGCTATGCCAAAGTTAATTAATGACTTGTTGAGCTCAGTGGTTCAATTACCTTTGAACAGAAAACTTAGATACCAACCTTTCCTTTTGCTTTCAGTAATTTCCTTTTAAAAATTATCACTGTGATTATGGTATTTTTCTCTCATTTCTTCCACAGATGATCTATGGACGATCAAATTTAAAAGGAAGAACTAGGAGATTAGATCACTTTAGAGTAGATTAGATTAACCTTTTTCCAATCACTCAGTTTTTCTTGAATGAGAACTTCTAAGAAAAAGAAGCAAGCAGGACTGTTTCAGGAAGCTTCAAGACAGATGTGGATTTTTTTTTTTAAACTCAGGCCATATATTTAGGTGGTAGCAAACAGTAGAACTACAAAAAGCATCACAGGCACTGCTGATATACAGCACATGAATTACATGCACAACTAGGAGTACCTTAGATCATTCTCTTTTACTGGTATTACACTACAGAATAGAGCTTTCTCTAGCACAGATCTTGTCACAGGCAAGACCACAGGAAGAGAGGGACACACAAGGTTCTCTCCCAGTGTGGTTATTTTTCTCATGTAACTTACTGCAACTTTTTTTTTCCTTGGAAACTAGTTCCAGGCTTACATCTGCTATTCAGGTATTTTTAACTGGCTTTAATCACTTTTGTAGTTTTTTAATTGCACTACTGTAACTGCTAGATCCCTGTATGATTGCAATGAACATGTGTCCATTTGCATTCAAAAGGACTATTGGACAAATAAGACTATTTGAAAATTTCTTCCTCTCTGCCTACCTATAACATGGAAACTTGGCACTGTCATAACTTATCTTACTGTTGCAGATCCAGATTTGAGGCTTAAAGCCAGGTTTGACATCTGGGCACTGAGAAGCTGTGTCTGCCCCAGGGAGATCAGGCAGTTCCCTTCGCAAGGAAGCAGCAGAAGCTTCTAGATTAGTTTTTTGAGGTAGGAAAACTGCACCCTCCATTTTCTCTTCTATATTAAAAATCTTAATGTAACCAACAACAACAGTATAAAAGTCACAGTACTCTGCAAGAGCAAAGAAGCTCAGAAGAGCTCGAGAGGTTCTTTTGACATCCCCTCCTACAAATACATTCACCACAGAACTGAAATAATTGGATCTTGTGAGCGTACATAAAACATCAATAAATACACACTGTTTTACAGGCTTTTTATGTAATTATTAAATTAAAGCTGCAAGAAAATTAAAAAGGCAAAGTTTCTTACACATTTATTTTTATTTTTAAAACTTCACTGAGCCATTAACATAGAAGGATAGATTTTTCTGTTTCGCTCTATAATTTTCCCCTATTTTGCATAGATTTTTACATGCCACAGGCCACTCTTCTCTAATCATGCTACTCTGAACTGTGTCTGTTGCTCTAAACTAATAGTCTAGCCAGACCATTTCTAACAGCCATATCAAAATATGAAAGGCCAGGGAAAAAAACAGAATATACTTGCATGAATCAGCACTTTACAACCCCAAACTAACACATTAAAATAATTTTTTTCAGTAAATAAGACAAAGTATTGATTGTATGGTCCAAAGAAGTAAACCTGACATACAGTGCAACTAAAAAATTCCACATTTTTCTTTACCCTAGCTTGCCAGGGTGCCTTAGTACACTGTGGCTAGTAAAGGATTCTAGCATCCCACTGAGGCATTTGGAGAAATGATGCCAAAGGTTGAGTGACTTTCACTACCAAAGAAGTCTTTTATAGCTCCAGGGCACTGGAAATTGAAAGAAAGGTCATTATTACACTTTTACAGGGGACTCCAGGGCTCCCTATCATAAACTGCTGTTCAAAGCACTTACTAGTAGTTCTAAAGCAACTCATAATTTACTGGGAATTAAAGAATGCCAAACAAAATAAAGCAAGTTACACATGGTATTGTTCAGTTTTCAGGTAGAAGAGAAGTTGAGTATCCTTGAATTAGTAGTTGCTTTGCAAAGTTGCCTTATTCTAGAGCCCTCTCACAGATCATCTGTTATCAGACTAGAGTCAGAATTTCAAAAAAAATTATTCATATTAATTTTTATTAAGCAATGATTTAGTGATTTGACAGGGTGTAATACAAAGGCCTGCTGAGTAATAGGCTTAACAGGGACCCAAAATTCCTAGAGAGAAGTTCATAGTTTAGATGTTCTCCTAGATGATCATTAGCTATATTTACATATCAGTTAGAAATGCTGATGTTACTGAACTACAATATGATATTAGAGGGGGAAAAAAAAGACATAGAACGTGCAGTTCAGAGAAGGTTTTTTTTCCCTCCTCACAATGTGGATTAAAACTGTTTCATTTCTATCAGCTCCATGAGCTATCAGAAATGTAAATGCTAGAATCACAACATGACTCTTACCAAAACAGTTTGCATTAAAGCTGTAAATGTAAACTCTACCTTAAAGTAAAAACACAAAAAGGTTCCTTCAATTAGAAGAATTCTTGATAGATAGAAAGATGAAAATGCAAATGGAGGGCAGTGCACAGAGAAGAGAAGAGAAGAGAAGAGAAGAGAAGAGAAGAGAAGAGAAGAGAAGAGAAGAGAAAATGTTAATTCTGCCTCAGTGCCCATGTTTTTGGTCTTTTTCAGAAATAGCATATGGAAGACTAAACACATTGTTCAAAGCTATAAATCACGATGAATGAACATGGGTGTATCAGCAGGACAATGATGCTGGACCTCAGCCCCAGGCATATGAACATTTGCATGCCAAATTAAAATCAGAACATGGAAAACATGTCCTCATTGGATACACTAAGAGTATACTTTATACTCTACACTTGAGTGATTAAGTGAATCAAACACTGAACTTGCTCAGGAGTTAAAACCTTTGATTTCATGAACCACAATGACTTTCAGTATATTCTGCCACTTTACCACTTCATATTGCCCAGAGATAAACTTGTGCCTCTCCAGGAACTTGCATTTAAAAAAAAAAAGTACTTGGCTGCACACTTCTGTACCCCACCAATGCAATGAAAACCAGTTCTGACAGGAGAAGACAAACAGGGTTTGATGCAGCTGGAAGGAACGATGCCCTCTGCCTAACACACAATGCAGCTGAAAGTGAGACAGGAAAGAGTTATTTTGTTTCAGTCCCAAAAGCTTTTGCTCAATACATTACTTGAAAACAAGCAACTCCATAGAAAGCATTCAAGTCAACCCTAATTTTTAAAAATGTTCTTTTCTTAGTTGAATGCTTTTGTTAAAAATCCCTATCTTGCAGGGCTTTGCCTACCATAAATGTCAGCCTGGAGAAGCAGTCACTCGCAAGCTGATCACTGGCTTGAGCTTTCCCTGTTCCATCCATGGTGAGGTGTTCCTGGGCACACACCTCTCCTCCAACCCATCCTTTCCATCTGTGAACTCTGGACCTGCAGCAGCAAAGCTGGCATGTGCAGCACACTCCAGAAGAGTGGGCATTTATCCACATACACTGGGACAGTCCCTCAAAACCTTACTGCTGGACTTGTTCTCTCACTCACAGAAGACTTTTAGTGAGGCAGAGTTTATTTTCCGTGCCTATGGAAACTGCCAAGCTCCTGTCTCATTTTTGGCTCTGCCTCTTGAAGAAAAAAAAAAAGAAACAGCTTTAGCCCCATAGCACATGGGAAAAGCTTACCCCAATCCATATTTTTTAGACAGAACAGACCCAAAGCCAAGTAGACGGGGCACACTCACATAGTGTAGAAATCCATGTCCAAATCAGTGCCAGTGGGAGTCAAACCTGGTTTAACCATTTGCTATCAGAAGGATGTGCCACAAGCGGCTGAATGAAACACCACCTGAAGGCAAGGCATTGGTTCATGTCCTCTCTCACACACGGAATGATACCATGCCCAAAGCCAAGAGGAGAGAGTGGGCACGAGCAGCCTCATGGCTGGGACTGCTCTTAGCCCATGTGCCCACTCTTGTGTGGACTTCTTCATCAAGTGCTTCACAGAAGCTGAAGACACTTCAAGCTAAGCTGCAGATGAATAAGATATTTGGATATTTGTTATGTCTAGAGACTGGACTAATTGGACATGGAAACACTTAATGTTTACACCTTTAGAGAGTGTATTCTGGGGCTGATTCTATGAAAATCCACCACCATTTCTGAGCACTTCATTTTCCAATGTTGAATGCTGCTTTAGGATTTGGGGGATGTATGTTTGTTTTAAGAAATATATTTGGGAGGTTTGCACAGTACAGAATACTGTGCTCTGTTCAATATTTGGCTACACAGAATCCATTAAATCAGTTTTCTCTGCTCAATATTGAATTTATTCCAGCCTAGAGAGAACACAACAGTTCCTTGTAGCTGAACTGATAACATATGCCACTATTACAATCATTTGCTGTTTTCATTGTAGATGAATTTGTTCTTCTTATGTTCACTAAAATTAAATAAGTATGCATAAAATCTCATGCGTAAATTGGACTTTATGACATGGTAACATCAAACAAAATATCCTAGAAGTCCATTTCATCCCGTCCCGAATTTCTCACATCCTCTACTGCATTTCTCAGTTATTAACCAAGACATCTGTATGGGTATAGGTATCAGAACATAAGAGAAATGAAAATTAAGATACTTCCATGCAGTGAGACAAACTATAATAACAGACTTTTATGTAACATCCAAAACAATTTTGGCCTCAAATATTTAGTGTGAAGAAAGTCCCACGCACCACCCAGTGAACGAGCATTGCTTGTTAGATTTTGGTTCTCTTTTAAATGTGATACAAGTTCAGAAAAATGCCATCTCTGCCCGACAAACACAACTACCAAATCCCGACAGTTGGGCACACAAGCCCAAGGCTGTGCAGGCACTATAGCAGTGAGGGGCAATGTTCTAGGACAGTGCACACAGTGGAGTACTAGGCACAGAATTTGTTCTTTCTTATTTACAAAAGAAAACAAACAAAAAAAATTCCTAATATTTACTGCTATATCCAAGCTCTTTGGAAAGCTTTTTTAAGATAAAGAATAACTCTTAGCTTGATAATTAATATAAACGATTCACATTAAATTCATACATGTAACTCTTAATCTGAAAGAGAACTTTTTTAATATCTATTTTACTGAACTTTTCAGAATCACTGTTGAAGCTTACTTTTCAACATCTTTTGTAGTGTATAAACTTTTTTTTTAATAAATTAATAAAAAAGTTTAATTTCTTTTGAGAAACCCTGGGTTTCACCTTTATTTTCTACACTGTGTACAAAATGCTGACATGCAATGCTATGCAAGACTTCAGACTTGCACAGCAAAAATTGCTTCTAGTTCATCCTGCATCATAAATTGGGAGCCTACTGAACTGTTTCGAGTCATATTTAATAAACACAGGCAACATTTTCATGTACCTTTGTCTCCAGTCACTGAATGGTAACTTTATGCTGACATTTCCCTTACTACTCCCAATCCCTCACTTAAGAAATAATCTTACTGATTTTCACCATTATGGCTTATTTCTGCATACTTTGATTTTCTTTTCCTTCAAATCCCTCTTCTTTTTTGTATTGCTAAACAATTTATTACCACCTAGAATTTGTTTGTCTGTATTTATTTTAGCTTTTCTTTATATTCTATACCAATATTTTCTAGATCACACTCTTACTGACAGAAATTGATGGTGTGATCTATAAAACCAGACTTTTATATTGCAGCTTGTGACTGCTGCTAGATGTGCCAAAAGAGTGATAGTGAAAGTTAAACAAGATAACAAATGAAGGACCACATTGTGTCAATATTTCATCTCTTCCAATTTTACTGCCTATTGTAATTGTGATTTACTGTATTGTAATTGTGTTAAAGGAAGTTAAAAAACATCAATTCAGATGTAATCACTTTCTTACATCAGCTGAACAACCATACTGCTGTACCTGCATGTTCTAGTGAGTCTTTTCCTTGGATGTTTATGTTACATTTAGTCCAGTGTCTCTTTCTTTAGCCATTCCATGAAATGGTACTCAGTGAAAAAATCTGTGTCCTACGAAAAGCTGTGGAGGCTGGCTTCAATTATTTTTCTAATCAACTTGAGGAAATATATTTGAGTCTTTTTATTATTTCTCCAGCTGAATAGAGAACAATTAAAATTTCCTTCATTTCCATAATTAGGTAGTTCTAACCTAATTCTAACCTCCAGCTCCTTAACACATACACATTCCATTATGTCTCAAAGGTCAGTTCAAAAGACAACTTGCTTCAACACACCTTGTGAGAATGAAAACATTTACCTATAAATTAATAACAATTACACCAGAATCACTGCTTTCAATAAAGTCAGACTTTAATACCAGTTCACATCCTGTTCATTAAAATAAGATTTCAAGCGGCACCAGCGCAAAATCTCATGCTATTCACCATAACCTCAAAATCACTCCCACAGACAAAGTTATTCATTAGTTCCTTCAGCAATAAGTACGAACATAGGTGCATAATCTGAAACTCAGACCTGGTCCCATTTTTAAGTACCACACTGCATTCACTTCCTCAAAGCACCACAGAGACCCACAGGGGACTGTTATAGCTTCCTTGGGAAATCGCACCTTAACTTCTACTCATGGGAAAACTGAAATAATGGAACTGTTTGGAATATCTCAACATCCCAAATTCTAAAGACAGATAATGCAATGATATGAAGAAGTACTTGGGACAAACATTCTGAAAGCATTTTGTTGGAAAGGTGAAATTTTTTCATTAGGACTCTGTAAAATTATAGTTACTCAACACAGTTCCTGTTCAATATCAGTCAGTACCAGCTCATTTTATTTTAAATGTTCATACTGCTAAAATAATTACTTTTCTTTTTCTTGTTCTTTAACTTTTTTGGGCACGTTTTTTTCCCATGGTAACCCGCTTTAGGATAAAACTGCTGTGGAACTCTTATGTCTTTGAAAGGTATTTCACGATATACCCACTTTTCCTTTTCCTGACACGCTTCTCACAAAACCAGCTCATCTAATAGTTTCCCCTAATGCCAGACTCTAGCAGGAAATTACAGCACTTACTGGAGATTAGGCTTTATTTTGCTGCAGGAGGAGTTGATCAAAAGCACCACTGATCAAACAGTCAAATACTGTTATATGTAATTTGTAGACACAGAATGCAAGATTTGAAAAAAATAAGATCATGTAACTCAACTCTCAGAAACAGGTTATTTCACTGAGTTTTCTGAGTCCTATCTTCTGATTAATACCAGTCTTCTGGAAGGCTGATACTTCTGTGTAATTCTGAGAAACATGCTGAGTCCTCTGGAAGGGCTCCTGAGGACTGAGCTGCATTCACCTGTACATTTCTTTGGTAGCTGATCCAACATCCCCTGTGCAGGCAGATGCCCAAGGACAAAGTATTTACCAGGCAGTAAGAAAAGAAACTGTGCTGAAGACAGGAACCACAATTAAATCAGAATTGCTCTGTTCCTGCAAGAATGACACATCTTTGCAACTGTCTACAAAAAACGTGCTGAGTCGTTACTTTATGGACAGCAATGACTTTTACCAGGTCCGCTAACAAATTTCTTTACTCATACACATTTCTTTTATTTTAATAACAGCATATATTTTCATGGTGTATCCTGCTATAAAGGCATCAATGTACACAAAAATCAAAATTCCTAAATGAAAATTTAAATTTCTTAAATGAAAACATTAAAAATTCTTAGAGTAATTTTCTATTTTTAAAAATTTTACCCACTACTTGCAGAGAATGGGTAGAAAACCACCAAGATCTTCCTGAGATGTACATTTCCTGTATTTGCTGGATCAATGCCAGAGGGTATATGCTACTTCCTTACCTTTATTTCAGACCTATCAGAAAATAGCCACCATATTACTGAAGCCACAGTACAAGCTTCCTTCTTATCCCTTTCTCTCTCTGTTGTCCCATATCTGTGTCTCCCCAAACCACCTTGGCCCCCAAACCTCTCCAGTTTCGGTTCCTCCTCTAAACATCCCACAAGACTTGTATGATTCCAAAATGCTTCCTCCTTCATCCCATAACAAGTTCCCAGTGCTGGCAAGCAGCAACCCTGTGAAGCAATCCATAGAGTCTCTTACTCTTTGAACTAGCTGTCTCCATCCTGCCTGGTTCTCTCTTTCCTTTTTTTTTTTTTTTTAATTATTGTTTTTAAACAGGACACAGTTACTGGATTAATGTTTCTATGTATTACAAATGATTAATGTACTGATGATTTCCACACACAATTCTTCATTATTTTGGAAGTAACATCTCAGTGGGCTTCTCTCCCAATGCCTCTCAAACTGTGCTTTATGCAAGTTTAACTCTTCCTCTGCTGAACATGACAGTTTTGCAAGCTTTTATACAGAATATAAACTATTTGGACTTGTAACTGGACCTGCATTGAATTTGTCCTGGTGTCTGTTGCTCACTTCAGAATACCCATTGAGAGCACATGCGAAACACTGCAGCAAAGGGCAAAGTTGTATCATGTAGAGTTTTAAGCCCACCGCCTCTTCTTGGTTTTAGTTTTACGTCTGAGCAGAGTAAATGACCACTTAGTGCAATAACATGCCCCTTTAAAATATTCTGTACATGACACACAACAAATCTGGTTTAACATGCTCTCCAAACGCTGCTCTGAATCTCTCATAGGCAAAAAGGAAAGTATTCAATGTATTTTTTCCTATAGTTTGTGAGTGAAATTGCCATTTGATCTCTTTTCCTTGAATTATATATCACATGCAGTGTACGCGACCACTAACTATTAAAATAGCCTATACACTTCTATTCACCTTATTTCTATGATGAGACCTCACAGCAAGGATGGAATAACAATATGGAAACTAACTATCTAATCCAACTGGACATTTTTTATTGAAGTCTTATTACTTCCATGTGTAAGAAGAAACTAAAGCCAACTGCAATCTCCAATTTTTGGCATTCTCAGCATGCCTCGTATCCAGCCAAAGAGAATTTCACTTTTTGTTTTCATTTTTACAGCACAGTGATATCAGACATACAGACTTAACTTGATTGTTAAGAGACCAAGATTTTTAACTGAGTAAGAAAGGCAAGGTCTTTATTATGCCTAAAGCAATACTGTTCTTTAAAAAGTTGTAACTTTGTATTTTAATCTCTTTTGCAGTATAAGCTTTAAAGTAATAATATCAACATTTTAGTATGGATGATAGAATCTTCAAGAATGGGTATATAGAGTAATGACAATATCGTTATAACACAGAGTTAAGTCAGGCAATTTATATGAAAGAAACTTGTCATGGAGAAATGCAATGCCCAAGAGTTATATTCAAATTTATTCTGAAGGAGCATATGCAATAGACCAATATTTCTTAAGATAAAAAGCCTAGTTTCCTAAGGCAGATGAACATAAAATTATAAGCAACTATAATAAAACAAATATTTTCTTTCAATATTGACAAACAGCCCTTTACTAAAGCATTTTCAACTTTCTTTTCTAAACAAGTGATATTTGTCAGATATATCTCTGATATGAACAACAACACCTCAAGAAGGATCAATCAGGTGAGTGTTTTTCTCAGTGGAGGTCTGAGGATTAAAAATTCGTATTGTAATTTTAGCAATATATTGGGCATCCCATGTTTGTCCAATGATATTTAATGATAAGATTTTTTTTCAGCTCACTTTTTTATCCAACACGTATGCTTTCCTTTGTTATACGATAGATTTTAACTTTGCTGCTCACCTCAGAATAGTTTTCTCCTCAAGTGTTGACAATAATAGAAGACGATAGAAGACAGGCTCTTTTAGTTGAGCCTATTTCACATTTTTGTGAGAATTTATAAAGAAAATTAATTTCCTACACTCACAGCTGGCAGTACCTCATGGCTTTATTTGTCCTAGTTTAATCAGAGACTATCTACTAAAAAAAGGAGGTCAAATGCTGATTATTTAGAAGGATGAAAAATCATGGAATCATAGTATGGTTTGGGTTGGAAGGGACCTTCATCTCATTCCACCTCCCTGCCATGGAGAGGGACATCTTCAACTAGACTACGGGGCTTAGAGTTCCTCCATTTAACCTGGCCTTGAACACTTCCAGGGATGAGACATCTACAGCTTCTCTGGGAAACCTGTTCCAGTGTCTCACCACCTTCACAGTAAAAAATTTCTTCCATATATTTAACAAGAATTTCCCTTTGTTCAGTTTGAATCCATGACTCCTTCTTATCACTAAAATTCCTGATGAAGTGCCCTTCTTCAGCTTCCTTGTAAGCTCCCTTCAGATACTTGAGTGCTGCTATGAGGTCTCCATAAAACCAAATATTTGGTTCTTAATGGAGAACATTTTGGTAGAAAAAATGAATTTACCTTAATATAATTAAATTAAAATTAGTGCAACTCCTCTTTAAAAGAAACTCTACCACAAAGATAAAGAAACACAGAATTTTGATTGCTTCTGCATATTTATTTCAGAATTACACTCCCAGAACTAATAACTCTATTCCTTCCCATAAGAAGGCCAATTACCAAGCTTTAATTACTGCCTATATGGTTTATATTTTGTGAATTTTACAATCCCATTTCACTCTAGTCCTATAATTTAACTATCCTAGAATAATCAAAAAAGAGTCATCAGATAGCGATGGACATACTTAATTTAGATGTTTCTACAAACCAGTACCACTTATGTGCACCGGAAAGAAATCAAGTTAAGGGGAAAATTTCCAAGGAGGTACAGGTATAAAACACATCAGAAAGCTCAAAAGGACTTCTGAAACCCAATGCTCCAGATGTAAGTGATACTGATGTGCATCTCAGCCTTTCCAAGCTGTTCTGTGAGTATGAGCTCGACACGTGCGTGAGCATCATCACAAACACACATGAACAACTTCTGCAGACTTTTCTGATGAGGTCTCTGAACACTGCGTGCCACACAATGTTAAACTGTACTGGACCCGAATGCTTTTTCTGCATCTGATTTCAGCATTTCTAGAATGTATTTTTAAGAGGCTCAAGGGATAAGCATACGAGAAAAATAAAAAAGAACATTAAAACCAGACTACACATGAAGATTTTTCTCCTGCATCTCCCAGTGCATATTCTCCCTGCTTTGCAGTGGAAGTTGTATTTCTAGCTTAGCAGACACTATGCACAGTGCCTAGTAGGTACATGATTTCTCAGCTGTTCAGATAAAGAAATGCAAGCATCTACAAAACTGCAAAACAGAATAACTTTAAAAAAATACCAAACCTCAACTTTTAATGTAGTGTTAAGTATTTCTTCTACAGGGAAACACATTCATCCACGCAGAACACTTAAAAACAAATAACCTCTGTACCTGAACTGTGGAACTGATTTCAGATGCAAATCCTCCTGTCAAGGGAGCCTCATGGCTAATCAGCAATCGCCCAGTCTTTGCCACCGACTGAAAAGGAAAAACAAATGCCCAAAATGTCATCAAATTACAGCTCTTGTGATTTCTTACTTGTACTACTTGTGGAATATATGAAATATGTGACTTTGTAAGCATTGTTAGAACACAGCTACTTTTCCCCTCTTGCATTTCCAGTGAACAATAAATTATCCTAAAATACTCAATTGAGTTATTAATAGGATGGTTTTATACTTACTATAAAAGTATTCACATTTTCCACTCAATTTTAAGCAAGTATCAAGAATAAATTTAAATACATGTCATATGAATTTACCCTATCAATGCAAACTGTAACATTCCTGAAATAGAATAAGGATTTTAACAAGTAGCCAGTAAAAAAATGAGTCTTCAAAATACTAAAATACGCACACACAAATCCTTCACTGACATCTCTGTACAAATAGATCCTATGTAAAGTAGTGAACCATTGCTATTCAGAAAGTAAAATTGCTAAATAAAAAATTTTAGCAAGAAAATGTGTGGATTAGTGCTGCATATTTAAATTTTACATGGCAATCAGAAGTACCATTTTCTAATTTTAGATTTCAATGTTTGTGCAGTTTTTATGTAATCTACTTTATAGCTAAATAAATACCATAATATATACAGATGACCTAAACATCTTTGATCAAAAACCAAAATTGTGTTCATTGCGAAACATAACAGTGAAAGCAAAATATTTTTAATTTGATGGGAAATATAAAGCTTCACCACAGAAAAATATATTGATGTTTATTGCAACTACGCTAAACTGCCTGAATCAAACAGTATCAGATATCTTTACTAAGCAGCAAAGTCCATTTCATGATATCCATTTTAAAATTACTATTAAAAGGCTCATGTTAATCTTTCAAGAACAGTTACAGTCTGACATTTAAGATAAGTACATAGTGTACTGCTGGTCTAATATTATTCATCAAGTGGAAGAGCCCAAGACAATGCTTGCTATCAGATCAGACCTTCTGAATACTGCAATCTTAAATTTAATGTCTACACCAGCACACTCTCCCAGTCAGACAGCTCCATGTTATCTACATACTAGGACACATAAAGGCAATGCCCTAATTATGCAGTTTTCTCTCTGATTCAAGTATTTTACTAATTCTTTTGCTTTTCTAGCAATGACTCAATCAGTGGCTCTGAGCAGCTCATGCACAGATGTACTGGCAACTCGTAGGCTACAAATACGTTCCCTATACTGTACTATGAGGTGGTTTGAAAACATTCAGAGCTAAACAAGACAGAAAAAGTAATTTCAGCAGTTGGAAAGTAATCCAGTTACATAGGCTGATTTCCTGGCGTATTTTTCCAGCACTGGAAACTCTTATCTAAAGGAGCAGAGGTATTAACTGCACTATAAATCTGCCCAGTACATCAGAACAACAGTTCCATGAACAAAACATACGCTCCAGTTTTAAGCTGATATGATTAAAACTGATACAATCAGTTGCTACAGTACAAGTTGCTATAGTACAACTGATACAACTAATCAATGTTAAAGTTCAGTTTGGTTTTTTTTAATCTTCTTTATTTTAAAGAAAGATTCTTTTGCATATACTTGTTCTGAGAGGTTCACATTTTGATCTATTACAAGCTGTCATTAAAGTTACAGATTTTGTTTCTCAGATGATAATAGAGTATAATCAAACACTGTTAGCATACGGGAAAATTCACATGGGGTCAGACCAATAATCTATCAGTCCAGTAAATTATCTCCCCAAAGAGACCATTTCATGTTTAGGGAAGAATAAGAAAAGGACCTTTAATGTGTTCCTTAACTATGTCTCAGTATCCAATTATCTTCATATCTCCAGTTTCTTGAATCCAATATGGTCTTTTGTAGTAAATTATTAATAAATTTTTTTTAATCTGTTCTCAAATTCAGTCCATGTAAATAAAGAAAAGGGGCAGAGTGAAAGGGAAAAATAATCTCTTCTTGGTAACCTGCCTCTACCGTGTGACAAATCCTTAGTTTTACATATGATTTCCATGGGCTTCAAGGAAGTCCATGTCTGTGGGAGCTTGTAAAAGAGTGAACAAGCAGCTGTGACCACCAAGCATTGCATACAAATGTCTCAGCCCTACTACAACACACTGTATGTATCACTCCTGGTACGAAATCATGTGGTGGTTTGGTGCTTTTAGTGCTCAACCAACCCTACAGTGGGCTTTTCCTGTCAGGAACACATGCAATATTAAGTATTTCCATTGTTTGTACATGAGTCATACCTATGGGTAAGTCGTTCCAGTTTTTACATCCCTTCCTGGTCACAATTTTGCACCCTATTTCCAAACTAATTTGGCTGACTTAACTTCAAAGCTGCTGTTTGCCAGAAGGAGGCACCATCTATTATCACATTTCTGCTCCCAAATGAATACATTAAGACTGTGATCAAATGGTCTCTTAACCACAATTTTGCTAAATTAATCAGACTGAGCTCTAAATCTTTCAGCAAACAGCACATTTCCAACTCCTTCATCATTCTTAAAACTCTACCCTGAATCATCTCCAGTTTTCTATGTCCTTCTTGAAGCACACCCATCTGGAACCAGCATTCCAGATTTTTTCAGAACACCATCAAACACAGAGATAATGTAGCTGCAGTACTGCTGCTCTTGGATGTACGAGGCCTGTTGGCCAAAGCATAACAGGACAAGTCCAGCTTTTACTGACAACTGTAACTCCCTGCTTGTGGGAAAGAAAGTTAAAGGATAATGGCTTCCTGGAATAAAGATGAAAATATAGTGTGCCTTTATTATTTCAAGACACGAAATTATATTTGGATATACTGAAAAACATCTTATGTCCCTCAGCTTAGTTCAGTTAATGAGCTTATCTTCTCTTCATCAGTAACTGTCTATTTTATCTGTTTCTTTGCTGTTTCTTACCTCTAACTTTTTACCAGTAACAGTTATAATGTTTTCCATACATTTCATAGAAATATTAAAGAAACAGGCTCAAAATGCAACTTTGCAGGACCTTGAGACTATTTCCATTCACTATCACTGCCTTTCTATGCCACACAGTTACGAGTCAGCTCATTACTAATGTCTTACTTTTCAAACTATGGTAATATATTTTTGAGCACCTATTAAATGTTCGCAATGCTGAACTGTTGAGCATGTATTTCTAATTATTTTCGAATAGCTGCTTCTTTCTTGATAGTGTCTTCTGAGCTTACAGATCATTCTCCTCAATTAATTTAGTACAGTTTTTTTGTGGAAAAACTGATCCAAAAGGTATCAGACTAAGAAATTCCTGGTCAAGAAACACTTTCACTTAGCAAACATATTGCAGTCTTTGTATGTCCTTTTAATTTTAATTATGATATTGTTTTTTGTATCTTACATATGACAGCACAATACAGTAATTACAGCAGACAATAACAACAGATGGGATTCTTTTAGACACAGTTTTTAAATATCTATTATCATGAAAAGATATTTCAGTTGACATAGCTTAGAACAAGCCTGGAGAATACATTCATAGTGTCCTAGAATAGCTAACATTTGATTTCTATATCTTCAAATGAAAATTTAACCTTACTTCCTGGAAGCAAAATAGTTATTCAGTTAAAAGTGCAAATTTCAAAACTAGCTGCTCTACTATCTACAGGGCACAGCAGACATGGTTAGTGATTATTTCCAGGTATCATTGCTCTTCTATAAGACATTAATTTCACTTTTTAAATCTATGGCAAAACATGAGTTCCTGTTAATTCAGATGAGGTGATCATTCAACCTCCAGGATAACCAAAGCCCAATATTCAGAAGAGCATTTAGAGTACAAATAAATGCAGCTCAAAAACATCAGCTAATGGGGTCCTCAACCTTCAGACTTTATAGGAAACACCACTGCATAAAGCTGGAGAAAACACTGGGTAAATCTGCACGTGTAGCAAACTGACCAGCATAGAATCCTACCTTTTTACCACCTTTTCTGAAGGTGGACAGATGGAGTGGTTTTATTAGTCTGGATTAGGTAGAGAAAAGGATGGCCTTTCAAAGAACAGGGTATTTTGTCCCCTCACAACCAAACACCTGTATTTCTGTAAGGGATTGATTCTCCCCCATTTCCTCAACATCCCCATTCTGTCTTCCAAAACTGCAGTCTTTACACTTTTTCCTACCTAAGTGAAAAATTAAGATTTTGAAATGCATGCACATTCTGCAACTCATGAACCTTTGAAAATACATCTTTGAAAGTGTGGTATGGCTTAAGAGAGTAGCACTGATAAAAATGTTCCTTCTTTACAACCAGAAGTTATTGCTTGGTGATCTTTAAAGTCCACATATACTTCAGAGGGCACCAAGAGATTCTGTACATATATCACATCTCAAATTAAATGAAAATTGATATTTTTTTTTGCCATCTTCAGTAACAGACCATAAAGGGAAGTTAGAGGCAACATCCAGGCACTTAGAGAGCATGGCTTCTCTTTGAGTAGTGGTCACTCTATGCTGTCACAGCCAAGTTCAGATGACACAACCCTGGGCTTCCAAAAGGGAGAGGTCCTACCCTGCCCAGAACCTCTTTTTCCCAGCTCATCCTTGACATCTCCTCAACACCAAGAGGGCTACTGGGAAAGTCAGTTGAAGGGGATAATCTGATTTATCCTGTGCAGTTAGCACAGAGCAGCAAACACCACTTCAGAGACAGATTTAGAGATGGAAGACACATCAAGATTTGCACAGAAAAAGCTTCAGCTCTCTCCTTCTGGAAGGCAGCAGAGACACAGGTTATGGCACGCCAATGTCACCTCTGCTATATCCAGTCATTGGAGAAGAGACTCCAGGGCTTTAAACTATTAAATTAGCCCCAAAACAAAACCAGAAACTAATAATGACCATGCTTTTCCACCTCAATTCCATTGCCATTCCTGTTTTACATCGGTATCATTCACAAGAATGACTGACAGTGCATCAGAGCAAAAGGCCAACAGCACGATCTGATAAGGAAACGTAAAACAACCTAATGCCTTTACATAACAAATGCTTTCAGGGTGCACTCTGAAGATTTTCTGAGGTGCAGCCCAGTGTTTTCATAGTGAAGCAGTTGAGCAAATTGTTTTCAACCTCCGTGACCACACTCTCTATCCAAGAGTTTTTATAATCACTTTTCTGTTCAACTCTCAATTCATTGTGTTGGATGTTTTCTCCTCTCCTACAGGCACTGATGACAGAAGAAAACAACACAAGCCTGGCACTTCCAAGCACTTTGAAATCCAAGCGCTGACACTACCAGTAACATATTCTGCCCTTACTTAGGAGAAAGCAGCCAACTAAAATGAGTTTTATGCTAAACCACATTTAACACTACTGCTCTCCACATAGACCAACTCCACAACTCCCAGTGTAACCAGCTGCTTCACTAACACAGACACTGCCTTTAGAGAAATTATCAAAGTCAAACTTTTCTTATAAATAGCTGTTATTTTGTCAAAATGGTAAGCTAGCTATTTTCTTTAAGAAGAAAATTCTCAGAAAAAAAAGATTTTCGATCTCTTACAGAAGAGGAATTTTTTTTCATGTTCCCTTTCCCCTTTAAATTTTTGAATACTTTTGATTGTGTTCTTTAGAGACTATAAAAATTTCCTGCATAATCGAAAAACTAGCTTTCCGCAATAATTTTTAAAAAGCTGGCAAAAGTACTGAAATTGTATTTTTATTGTATCCCATTTTGTACTGAGCATGTATGAAGCAATTATAAAACTGTATAAAAATGAACATTAATTGATATGTGCTTTTACTGAAAACAAATCAGAATACAGAAGCTTTTAAAAAAATTACTTGGTGAAGTCCCAATAAATGTCTTGAAAAACATTTTTCTTTTTCATTTTCAGACAGCTTTAATGAATTTGTGCTTGGAAAACATAAAACCTGACGGAGGCTACTCTCCCCAACCCACTAGTTCTACCTTCCCTTTAACATTTCAATAACAAATTGCATAGCAGCATTCTTGGTACAGAACACCACAAGCATAGGAATAGAAATAAGATCTCAGATTTCTATTCACCACTTCCCACAGAGAAATATGTAACATAATCTGCCAGATAAATCACTGAGGATTACATTCACTTAGCACATGCAGATCCACAGGATGACACATCCCAACTACAATGAATTGTTTGTGCATGTGATACACTGAAAGCTTTAGCAAAAGCAGTCATTCCATCCCCAATTTCCAGACATCACCGAGGACAAATCCCACTGGATTTCTGGGATCTCTGGAAAACCAAACAGATCCTCAAGCACCATTTTTTCCCCCTAGGGTCCTAAGAGAAGGAATAGAAAGTAAGGAGAACAGTTTGTGTCCTAGTTGCCTGGACACAAGAAAACCCTGCAGTTTCCTAACAATCATGTTCTAGTTTGCAAATTATAGTCCAAGAGTGCCTTCCCCTAGAAGCAGGAAAACTAGGAAAAGTATGCCCTATTTAAAACTCCAACCAACAAAAGTAATTCTTAACGTTGAAGAAAAAAATGAAACAAGGAAACAAAACATAATTTGCTGTGGGTTTCAACAGAACTAGATTTCCAAAGGAAAATGAGAGATGTACTCTATCAGTGTCTATGCTACACTTCCAAAAGTTGACTGAAACTCATTGATTCATTTTTCAATAAAATCAAGACAATTCCCAGATAAACAAATGACACGAAAAACTGTTATTTCATCAGTTCAACAGCCCAAGCATGAATGAAATTTTTCAACTACTGGTAACAAGGCAGTCAGCCTTACCCTCCTTCTGTTAAGATTCTCTTAAGTACAACAAACATTATCCCAGTATTGCAATTGTATAGCAGAGAATCCTAGCCTAACACTGGCAACAATTTATGAAGATCAAAGAAATCTACCCAGAAAGAAAAATAAGTAATTTTTATTACATCACTTAGGAAGGCCATTGGACAAAAATCTTTAACCAAAATGTCTCAAACAACAAAATGAAAAAAACATAGGCAATTCTATAATAAACTAGTATGCTGATTAACAGCAGGGAATGGAAAACAAGCCCATCACTTTTCTAGCTTGAGACAAACAACTAAACAGTTGCCAATTTGAACTGACCCACATTAGCAGAGCACAAACCTTAGTCTTCCTGTTACTAGTTAACCAAAACTGAGGCTTCTCATCTATCTGCTTTTTCAGCTGACACAACCAAGGTCTGTGCTTTCTGACCTACAAGTCTGGAATTCATTGACTGCAGATGGCACATCCAAAGTTGCTGGGACATCCTCACACATACTGCCAGCTTTGGAAGCACAGAATGAGTTTCCCCAAAGCAAAAGGATCTGTGACAACTAATTTACATGTCAAGAATGATGACGAGCAGATCCTTTACAGTTCCCAGACTGCAAAGAGCCAAAGAGGAAGACACTTTGATCCTGGTTTCTATCAAGGAGAAACAAAACAAAGAAGACAACACTAACAGGAAACTGTGACAAGGGAAAGAACAGAGAACAGTCCTTCAGTAACATTGAATAAGATGTGTGACCTTCGCATATCCAGAGTGGTAAGAAAGGCTATTCTGCTACACAATCCCCCTCTCACACTGCCCCTATAGCTTTACCTTCTTTCTCTGGAGTAAAAGGTGAAAACAAACAAAGCCCACAACACCCTCTCCCCCAAAAAAACAATCAAACAAAAAACCCCACCACACAAAACCCCACAATTTTTTAGTCTAACCTCCTTCCCAATTGATTTCAAATCACAATGAAAGACCAGATATCAGAGAAAATCAACAAAGACCTAAAGTATGATGCATTACAACTGTAACTATTATTGCAATGGACAAAAATGTAGGAAAATTAAGAGAAGTATTAGAAATATATTTGCTGCCCAATAAGATGTTTACCTGACATCAAATGATTAATGCTTCATCAAATAAATTATCAAACCATGTACTCAAGTGTGGTATCTTGTAGACAGCTGCCATGCTGTCTACTCAGCTCTTTGAAAATGAATACTTGTGCATTTCAATACTGCCTTCTAATAAGGAGCAAAGCTCAAAAAAAGAAACAAGTTCATTTTATATAGCTGCTTTAGATCTGTTCTCTCCTAAACAATCAGTCCAACTGTGCTTCTACCTGGCTGCTTCTTTTACCAACTCCTTAGTACCAGCAATATATAGCTGGAAGAAAATCCTAATGAGAGCTCAAAGGAAGGGGAAGCAACAAGCAAACAATTTGGAGCACAGAGAAAAGCTGGGTTATATTTTCAACAGTGCAAAACCAGAAGCAGGAGATGATGCTAACAGTAGCATGGATGAAGGAAGGGAGGGAGGAAAGGCCCTAGTTCAGATCCCTGCAGTCCTTGCTTGTCACTTGCTTCCAGGTAGAATACTGTACTCTACCCACTAACCATGACTATGCAAGCACACACAGTATTTTATCTACCCAGCTGTCCACTGGACCAGAGCTGTTTATTGGATACAGGAGTATTCTAAGAGTATAAAAAGCTTTCTTGCAGTCAAGGTGTCATTCACTGCTCATCCCTTGTCCACAGATCCAAACATTCATCACAGATTTAGCCTTAGCAAGGCCATGCTTACTTTTCCTCATCTCATTAACACATCCAGAAATCATGCAAAACTTTCTGTTTGGGTGAAGAACAATAGTTTTATCAAAATCAGCTTAAAAGCATTTACTGATAACTCCTTAGTGAAATATGTAACATTTCTTTAAATTCGATCACAAAAAGGCAACCAAGCTCTCACTGAAGCAGAACACATGCACCTGTGAGCAGTCTGAGTGCTGTCAGTAAGATGACCTACAGCTGGGAGCACTCCAGCAATCCCAACACACATTTTCAGATCTGCATTCTACATCATTATTTAGAAAATATTATGTTTTCTTCTTGGGCAAATCTGCAGTTGCATCTGAATAATGGGGTAGACTGTATACCCATAGTAGAGTTGCAGATAACACCAAACTGGGAGGAGCAGCTGATGGGCCGAAGGAGCTGTGCTGCCAACTGGAGAGACCTGGACAGGCTGACAGGAACCTTACCTAGTTCAAAAAAAGGAAGCACAAAGGAGGAACAACTCCAGGCACCCATGCACACCGGGGGCTGCACAGCCGGAAAGCAGCCTGGCAAGAAAGGGAGATTGATGTCCTGACGGACACCACATTGACCATGAGCCAGAAATATGCCCCTGCAGCAAAGAAGGCAAATGCTATCCTGGGCTGCATTCAGAGGAGTGCTGGCAGCCATACAAGGGATGTGATGCTGCCCTCTGCTCAGCATCGGTGAGCCCACACCTGGAATGTTGCATACGGTTCTGCACTCCTCAGTAAGACAGGCATGGACATACTGGAGAGGGCAAGGGAGGGCCACAAAGATAATTAGGGGACTGGACTGAGCCAGGCTCTTCACAGTGGTGCCCAGAGGCAGAGTTTCTGTTGTCATGCTGATGTTGCATACTGAAATCCACATGAGGACAGATTTTTCCCCCAGATGTATGTATGGCAGAAACAGTTCATAAAGAACTAATGTGACCACAGCAGGGATGCACATATGAAACATCTTGCAGAGAAATGTTAACATAACCATAAAACTTACTGACTCGACATACCAGGATTTTAATATTCCAGAATGTATCATTTTACATTTATAAATGCCAAAAATACTTCTGAAATACTAATGTGGACTCTTCCTGCATAGCACCAAGAACAATGCTGTAGCATAAAGACAGCGGTGCAGAGATAAAGAAAAATGAAAACAAGCACAGGAATAATGCAAAGTAACATGGAAAATTTTTTAAATTGTAGCCAAAACCAAATGGAGTTGCTAAAGGGTCAGGTAGAACATCCTAAGGAACAACAAAGGGATGATAATAAAACAGTTATGGCCTTTATATCCTACACAACATTGTCAGTGTATGACTGAGATGATCAACATAGAAATTTATAAGCTTCCTGCAAAGCCAAGAACCAAAGACAGATCCCCAGTGTGTGGAGTAGCATATGAAGAGTAGTAGAAAATTCCTCTCCAAAAAAACTTGCAATTTAAATAGCTGAGACCATGAAAAGAGAAATGAGGTATGACACACAGCAGGGTGCATCTCAATACAATTTGGGCTGCTTTATATAATTTTTAATAGAAGAGGATTAAAGTAGACTAAAAGGGCTAATATTCTATCAAGTAGTGATTAACTGTCCAATGCCTTTCAGTAAACTTACTCTTGTAATACAACACTGTTACAAACCCTCTTGTAATACTTTTATAACATCATTCTACGTACCCTAAAATAGATAATTGCTGAGAAAACAACAGGTGATAATAATGGTCATGGATTGTGGGGACAATGCAGAAAATTGATGTTTCATGCAGATGGATAGTCCTGCTTAACTTTAAAGTATTTAAGAATACATTAATCAACTTCATTAACAGATGGGCAAAGAAAAAGTACTTCTGGAATTCTATAGCATGGCTTTTTGATATCCTTAAGGCAAATTGCTACATACAATCTAGACTGAATTGGTAAGGGATGCAAACTGATTCAGAATTCAAAAGTAAATTTAAAAATAAAACCCATCTGGCTCATTCTTATAACTTCAGATACACTACACTGATTTTATTGCATTCTTTTCCTCCACCTCTTCACATCTCATTTACTTTCTGGCACTGGAAGCTCTCCTTAATAGTGACAATTAATAATTTTAATATACATTTGGTGCAAGAATATGTTTACTTCTGAGGGCTTCACGTAAAATCTACTAACACTACTGAAATAAGTAGCATGAATGTTTAAAAAAACCTTCTTTTAACCAAATGCCTCTAGATTTCCCAGTCATTGTGTTCTAGCAATAACTATGACCAGATGCCTTAAATTTAAAGTATAATGGCAACTAAACTTAAGGAAAATATTCATGAATCCACTGGACTGGTAACTCATTGCTCCAATACTTTGAACTATATTTGGCTTCGTGACCACAATTAAATACATCTATTCAAATAATCCTTCTTTGTATATAGCCTAAAACATGAAATTTAATAGCAAAGGTTTCAGAAAACAGGAACTTTTTGCAGCAGCTTCCAACCTTCACCAGTGTGAATAAAACACCATGGATAGACCTATCCTACCTTTTAATTCCCTGTTTATGGGAGCAAAATTAGGAAGTCTCAGGAAATACAGATGAACAATACTGCACCAAAGAGATCCTTTACACTAGAGATCCTTTTCATCCCAAAAATCTTCATGGACACATTAAAAGACATCCTTCAAGTCTATGTGGCATCACCATATCCCACTGACATTCCATGGAGAAAAGTCCTTTTCTGAGTTATAGTTAATTGTTAAACATATTAATTAGTGTCTTCATAAATTAACTTGCTTCTTCAGTCTTTCTATATTCATGTTCAAATCCAAGACTTAATTTAGCCCTTAAATGTTATAAGTCTATTAATAAATTCAAGTTTCATATTAGCTAGCCCTCTTCTTTCAGAAATTACATGCATATTGTTTATTAATATTCTCTGGTTTTGAAAATTTCATCTGTCCCTCAAATTCCTGGAATAATCAGGCTGTAATAGTATATATTCTTTTTGCTATAATATTTTTTTTAAAAATAAAATCCAAGCTTTTAATGTGAGTGTTTTTTGAGGCTTCTCCAAGATAATTTTAAGGAAAGACTGCAGTCTTCTATAGCCAAAAAGGCAGGGAAAACACCCACATTCCATAAGATGAAAGTACCAAAATCTTAGAGGGATTTACCCCAGGATCATGAAGGTACCTAAACCCCAGAAATAGTAAGAGCATCTGGCTAGCTTTATTTATCTCCCTTCTTCACGACCACCATCATTCTCTCTTTTCAGTACCCTTGCTCTTCCAGGTGCTCTGATTCTCAAGTAGAGTCACATCAAAAAGTCAGACAGTGAAGCCAAGTTATAAAACAAGAGGATGAACGGTGCCTCAGCTATTCTTTTATTCTTGAGAAACAAGTGGGATCCTTGGTAATTCTTAAAGGCCTCCCATGAACAATCCAGTGATTTGTTAGATCCATAAATCCTCTACTAATCCAAATACTGCACAAGAGAACTCCCCCAGCTGTTCTTGAGGATCTAAGAATGGGCCAGATAATTCACTGCCATACTCACACCTCAATACACAAACAAAAACACTGTCTTGGAACAAATCTTGGCAGTATTCATCCAAAAGCAAAACACTATCCTGCCAGATATGACCCACATAACAAGTCTCCTCAGAACAATTTTACTGAAGTTAACTATAGGTTGGAGAACTTGAAAGAAGCCAACAACTGTTCTTAAAAGAAAAGAGAAAAACAGCATCAGGTCACCAATAAAATAAGTAAAACAGACTGAAATTTCATTGCTAAAGACAATGATACCTTCATTTTCCCCCACTGAATTGCTTTTAGCTTTTAACACAATTCAAATAACCATGTAGGACAAAAAATAGTTAGTGTGTCCCAGCAAAAAACCTGCTTTGATCCAAAGAGAAAGATTAAAATAAAAGTGATGGTTCTTGAATTTGTAGATGAAGAGGAAGACTGCAGGCGTATAAGAACTTGAAGGCAGAACAGACAGAAGAAAAACATGAATTCTGGAAAATGAAAAGTGCAGGAAAGTCGACGAAGAACAGCAAGAAAAAAGAAAAGGCCATAGCAAGAGAGATGCCAAGTTCTGGAAAGAAAATATCTGGATTCTGAAAGGTATGGAGAAAGGAACTGAAAAAAAGTACTGGCAATACCACTTCTGGCATACCTTTGTTTTTCACTATGACTCATACTGGGAATTGTAGCATGACCAGGACAGCAGCGGGACTTGCTTCATCAGACCTCCCAGAGGAGCAGGAGCTTCAGCATCTCTCCATCCAGCATCTGCTTCATTCCTATTTCCTAAATTACTTTCAATTCTGACAGCACAAATTCATAAAGTCCATCACAGACAGCTGAATTCCTTTCTTGCAGATGTTGTACTCACTTAGACTTTAATGGACTTAGTATCCGAATTACTAACGTACTATATGGGAAAGCATGAGATCACTAAATAATTAAATAAAAATATGAAGCAGACCAGGATGTCTGAAAATGAGAGCTGAGCCACCTCTGCCCCATTCAAAAACAAGCATTAGCAGGTGAAGTGATAGATGTGATAACTATTTAAATAACCTATTGTTACAGAATTTTGTGCCAAGCACCTTGTAAACCTATGCTTTAAAAATTACTGTATCCCTTATGTTCTTAATATGTTTTTTTCTCTATTACTTCGTATTTATTCTTTTAAAGTAACAACTAATTCACCTTTTCCTTTCATTCTTTCAGCATCATATTTTGTCCTATTCTCTCTTCTATCTTTTGTGCTCTCTTCATTCGAACCATCTCAGCAATCCTCATGTCACTTCTTCTACAATCTCCATTTTTTTTCTATCAGTTACATTCTCTCCCTACCTGACCTACTTCAACTTACAGGAGAAGGAATAGCCATTTTCAAGATATGTATTAATTTCCAGCCTGTCAGCCAAGAAAATGAGGGTCCCACAACCTGATCTCATTTTTCTGTCTATATGTCAGTGTCCTGATACACATTTTGCAGCCAAATGCAAGTCTTAAAAATATTAAGTTCCTGAAAGCTTGGTAAAAATCAGTCCCTATGAGGAAGATTAGTACTCATAGTAAGTTCATAAACTCATAAAAGACAAGCTGTATCTAACACTATCTCTCCCTCTTTCAGCAGCAGCCAGTAAGCACCAATAAATTGTCCCTGTAGCTTTTTGTCTAGCCACCCTTTTTAGAAAGGAGCTGAGCATCTTAATGTAGGTAAATGCAGGACATGGAATGGTGGAAGACATGAAATATGGGACATAAATTCATAGAAAAACAGACTTCACTCCTCATGCAGTAATTATTTTTCCTTCTTTATCATAATGTTGTTATCCAAAGTAAAGAAATAAATTCATTTCTGTGCCTTCACAGCATTGCCTGGGAAGGGAAAAGATGGTAATGCCATATACAAAACCCATGGAACACATATCTGAGAGTTCTCTGGGGTTTTTTTCAGGCTTCCACTTCATGGAACAGTCCTACTATGCAATTAGGATGCCTAAATCATCAACACAGACTTATCACTCAGTAATCTGCCCATAGCTGTTTTCTGTTTAATGATGAGAAACAATAGCTGTTTTCTATTTAATTAATAACTCTGTTGCTTTTATAGCAATTAATTTGACCTTTTTGATGGCTGTCACTCAAGCCAGTAATTTGTATATAACTTCTTTTTCCTCAGAAGAGGGACTAGAGCTGCAATGCTTGAGACAAAGGTAAAACATTACTTCCCAACATCAACTGAGTAAGACCACATGATGACTCAGGTCTATATAAATTTGCAGGTTTTATTATTCCTGTTTTCTGGACCAATTTTTCGTAACAAAATGTCTGACATTGTATCATATAAACAAGGGTTAATATTCAGCAACCTTTCCCTTAATAGATAGCCTTGAATTTTAGAAACTATGATTCTATTTTCTGGCAAATGCCACTATTATAACCTTCCAGCACGTTCCATATGTCTTCCATATCCAAGCTAAAACTAATAAAAATATTAGGTTACACTGAAATAAGAACTTCTTCCAATGCTCAAAAACATCACTAAGGTGAATCATATACTGCTTAGTGCTACTTGTACTCAACCAAAGTCATTCCCCAATTATTCATTTCCATTTGGCTACTGAGAGCAACAGTAGGCCAATGACATTTGATAGGTTAGCACAAGACAATGAAGCAATAGCACACAAAGAACCAGTTACAAAATGTATGCATTTGCCACTCATCTCAATGGAAGTCTCTTTAGTGACAAACACCAAATCAAGCCTAATATTTAAGACAGGTCTTTCTTGACACACAACTGAGCTTCATTTAATCACTACATTGAACCTTTCAACATGCTAGCCCAAGAATCACTAATTACGGTAATTTTAAAATGTACACAAAAGAAATTCTATTTATAAACCAAGAAATAAATTTTATTTTTAGATAGCCTCTCCTGGTGAGCTGAAAAAACTGTGAAAATAATCTGGGAAAAACAGCCTGATATGAATTTTTTTCATTGATTGCTGATCACCATAGCATTACAATGAGTCAGCAGCATGAGAAAATTATCAGAAATAAGCATTTGCAAATGTTCCTTATCTATTTTGTGTATACTCCTCAAAGAATTAACTATTTGGCTTCTTCTGTTCAACATGATATACAGGCATTTGCATTTTTCACTCAGATCACCAGCTTAAAAGATGTTGAACCCTTTACATGCTTCTCAACTAAAAGACAGCAGTCATCTTTGTACATGACAGAATAAATAATTAAAGTCTAATTCATTCACTGCAGAGTTCTGAATATTGCTGAATAATAGTCTTTGTTCCCTCCTATCTGCTTATTTTGTACTCTTTGCATATCTGCGACAGTCTTTCCTCTAAACAGTTTGAAATGTCATAGTCTTAAACTATGTGTCACGTGAATAATTTTCTCCCAAATCGCTAAGGCAGTTTTTATGTCTGATGGCAGAAGGGATACAGACAGAAAAACCATGAAGTTGCTGTAAGAATCATACAAGGTACAATTGAGACCTTCCTGTCTTGAAGTTCTAATTTCCAAATGCAATACTACTGAATAACACTCATTACCAGTCCAGAATTAATGCTGCATCACTGTAATCACTGAAATGCCTGTAGAGATCTCTCCATTTACATCCTCTACATATGCAGGGCCAGAGAGAGAAGGCACTAAACACAGATCCATGGAAATACCAAGGAGCTTTGTACACCTCGGAGCATGACAAGGAAAGAAGCATAACCAAGCTTGTCAACAGAGCAAAACTATATTCAATCATAGTGTCAATTCATTTTTGGAAAGCAGTAATTAGCAGAACTGTAGTTCTGTTAAGGACGTCTAAAAACCTCGGTTTGCTAGGGGAAGGGCCAGAGGGAAAACCAATTACCCAGCACTGCAGATAACTAGTAAACAACCACCTGTTGTTTGCTTTCTCCATTCTTTTTACTCTGAGCAACATTGGCTTACAGAAAAGCACTTGCTGCACACCACTTCTCACAGAAGCTCAGCAACTTACTTCTGTGTTCTCTGATATTCTTTAAAGGTCTGTTTGCAAAAAGCTTTTCAGAAGCAAGTTTATCACAGTTTATAGAGCTCTCAAGTAAAATTTTCTTGAGCGGAATGTAATCATTTTAGAGAAAGATTGTTGCTTAGTCTTTGCTGTCACTTCTTTTCCTTAAAGGGGAATTGGTTAAGCAAAAGTTTAACAGTTAGCATGCTAAATTCAGAAAATAGGAGAAGGGGGCTAAGGGTCTGTATTTCAGTGCCTTGAAGAAAATGAGACAAAAGACCTAAAACTTTAAAAGTTACTGGAAGCCCTAAATAATTAATGTATTTTTCTCACGCAACACTGGAAAAATGAAAGATTAATGCAAAATTTATTAAAGGCAAGACCACAGCATAAAGAAATTGAGTAATTCCACAAATATCTTAAAGGATCTGTAAGGCACTTGACTAATGCAAATCACAATTTCTCCCTTTACACTTCCACATTTCTAATGATGTTTACTTATGAAACCATTGAGATTCTAAATTATGTAATTTTAGTTTGCTCAGAGTTTCTCATTTATTTAAAGATCAGCATTTCTGTATTGCCAAAAAATATTTTACTTCTTTAGAATACAAATGGTGAAAGCTTAAAACTTCATCACATCAGCAATTTCCTCTGTACTTTGCTGAATCATCAGCTGCTCAGTCATGTCAGTTCTGATATTACTTTAGGTGATAATAAAATAAATACTAAATTAATACATGAGAGAGGGAGAATGTGAGTCTTCTGTACACCTTTATTTTGACTTTTTCCCCATATTGGGGCAAAAAAAGCAATAAAATGTGCTACACTATTTTATTCTAGTGTAGCACAGGTCAGAAAATTAACACTGATGACTTGAGCAAAACAAGTTACAATTACACTAAATACTTGAGAACTACTGAAGTCACAGAGTAAAAAACATATAGCTAAATTTATCTTTTCTATTAAGCATATCCCAGTGTGTTACTAAGTCATTTCTGAAACAAGAAAAGGTCCACACATTAGATTCTCAATTACTCCAAGTAATTGCCCTAGAAAATCTCTACATTTTGCAACATTTCAGTATTTTATCTCGGCAATTAGATGTAACAGCCAAGATGTTTCAGGTTTAATTTCAACATAGATACATAAGTCCTGATGATATTTAGATGTCTAGATAATCAAGATGACACTTTAAATCTAGACACATACATACCCAGTAACATATACATTAACTACTTCAAATACATTTTGATTGTCCAGTAGAAAGGACAATTTACAAGTGACTAACTATGTAGACAGATTACTCTGAAAGATTTATTTTCTTTCAGTGGAAAATAAAACTTTATTACCACAAACTGCTGGCAGTGTTTTAAGATCTAAGTATCACATCTTCCCCTCATCAATCTATTATTTAAAACATCACTGAGCTTTCAGCCAAAAAAAAAGACAGTATCAAGACAGTTGTCTAATGTCAGCAAAACACCATAGCTGGTAATCAGAAATTAATTGTTTCCATGGGCTTGTTAAAGTGCAACAATTGTTCCCATCATATTGCAAATCGTTCCATACTAACACATGAAAAACTAGGTCCCACTGCCAAGTTTAATAACCCAAATCTATTTTTTTCTCCTGAACACCATTTTCTCTGTAAGAAGAAGCAGATAGAAAACACACCTCTTCTAAATTTAATTTAAAAACTGAAATTTTTAAGAGAAATGTTTTAAAACTTTGAAGAAGTTTTAATAAATCAACTTTTCCCTTTAATACTAAAGTAATGTACCAGTTTAATGGCAAATAAAAAACAGATGCCACTTGCTCTTTAAACTCAAAACTGATTCCCCTTTTGCAGCAAAGCCATTCAAGTCCTTCTTCCTTAAGAAATCCGTAACTGTGCAAACACAGCATTGTTGTAAATTTCAAAGTCTAGGTAGCATGTACCACAAGTGCCAGATTTGATAATACAGTACAGATTAGTACTTATTGGTAATGTTTGACCACATGCCAAAAGAGTGCTTTTACAGTTTTGTCACGTGCAGATCAAGGAACTTACTAAAACTGGCAACATGGGGGTTTTCAGCTGGACAGAGAAATCAGAAGGCACATTTATAGCACAAGCATTATACAGTAACCAAGTGGTATTAAATCACCACTTCCTCTTTTTCTCATCTGCAAAGTTTGATTAGCATTCTCTGTAAACTTTTGCAAGTCTTAAACTACAAGACACAAACCAAAGCACAGTTCCAACTTACAGCACACTTCCCTGCTGATCCAAGTAATGTGACTACAGTTTAAACAGAACACTGCTTAGGGAAGTTAAAAAATACCTCACATATGAATTGAATGGAAAAAAACTAATTAATTGCATCATCTTAAACTTATATCATGGTAAGCATTCATTATACTGACAGCTTCCTCAGTTGGCTGGATGAACAATTCCCCACACACCACACTATTTGAAAAAATACTGAAGATTATTCTTATGTTTAACATGGTTGTTTTAGATTGCTTCAGATTAAGACCTTCCAGTACTTTATTAATTTAATTTCTGACTGCTTTTCTTATATGTTATTCTTCATATTCTCTCATCAATGAGATGAAAAATCACTCTGAACTAGCTCCCCCTAAAGACTTTTTATAATTTGTGAATAAGATCTTTCCCATTTTAAATTAAATAAAATGGCAAAATAACTATATGACACCAACACACAAGCTACAAGATTGATTAATGGCAAAAGCATTTGCAGAATTATCACACAAGTAGAAATGTAGGGAAGAACAGTGTCAATATAGTACAGGAAATTTATTTTGTACTAATATTCACAAAAAGCAGAGAATACCCAATTTCCCTGCAGACTTACCACTGTAGTGAGATTCATTATGCAGTAAGTAAAATCACACCATTTCCAGAACTACACAGATGGGTAGCTCTTAGTCAAGTCATGGGCAGAAGAACAGGACATGAATCAAGCATATAACAACATTCTAGCACTGCCAGTGGAATCTCCTGCTTTTTCTCAGATGCCACTGGTCCATCCTGCATTTCGTACCACTAAGGCCCAATTCTTTCCATTCTTCCCAAAGCAACGATGACGTACGCACGCCACAGCTCAAAGTACTTCCTTTCATGTGGCTCCTCATTTTAACTAGTTTGTACTTTAAGTACAAAGGCTAGCAATTACAGTAACACACCTCTGTGTACCAAAAGGGTACCTTAACAAGAGAGCAAGAGCAGTAGCAAATGTTGCAACAGTCATTCATCCTGCTCCTTGTGTCTGGGAGAGACAAAGACGACCTCTGTAATCAGATACTTCTTTTCCTTTTTTCCTCTTTGTGCCTAGAACAATCAAGTTGAGTAACAGCAAAGCTTTTCTCTTTTCCAGCACAGAAAACAGAATATGCTCAGATGCCAATAAAGAACAGGCACAAAGACCTCCAGAGATATTACAGGGCTGATATTAAAGGTACATTAGATGAGCATCTTCCAAGAGATGAAGCCATATGGTGTCACAGCACCACTAATCACCTGCTGTATCCAGCATACAAACACCAAAAATCTAAATGTAATTTAGCCGGGAGAAAAATTTCAAGCAGAACAAACTAAGAGTAAAAGTCAAGATCTGTCCCCTGATATTCTGTCATATGTGATCTGAAAAAGAATACTCTGCACAACAGGCAGCTTCTTGGCTCTGTAGGGTCAGCTCTCTATAACAATTGAAAAGAAATCACAGATGAGGGGGAAAAGTTCCTAAAGTACACTGCTAAAATGTAGTACCACAGAAGAATATAATTAATCGTTTTGTTTTATAATTTTCTTTTATGTGAAAGTCCTCAAGAACTTTGAAACATACAAAGTTTAGGATTCTCAAAACTGCACATCAAATGGAACAATTTCTGCAGTAACAGCTTTACATATCAAAAGCATATTTTGCAAACAAAAAGCTAAGAAAACAAAATTAGTCTAATTTGTTTCTGGAGAGAAAAAAAATGCAGACCTGTTTTTTTCCATGATAAACCAATCATGCAATAATTAAATACATGCATCTCAGTCTAGGACATTTTTTGTGACATTACAAAACAGCAATCTTTTGGTTTTCTATATCCACATGCAAAAGTAAAATGTCCACCAAGCCCAAGCAAATTCTGTCCTATTCTATAATATTATTAAGTGAAATATCCTAAATTTCAGGACAGTGCAAATTACATACATAGAAAAAGTAAGCAAATTGCAAGTAAGCAAATTATCCTATTCTATAATATTATTAAGTGAAATATCCTAAATTTCAGGACAGTGCAAATTACATACATAGAAAAAGTAAGCAAATTGCAAGTAAGCAAATTATCCTATTCTATAATATTATTAAGTGAAATATCCTAAATTTCAGGACAGTGCAAATTACATACATAGAAAAAGTAAGCAAATTGCAAGGTTTTCAGATTAGTTCAACCTCCATATGATAAAAACACTAGTAGAGGACTCATTAACATATAACCAGAATTTCAAACATTTCAATATGGTAGAGGTCTTAATTTATCTCAGATCTATCAAAAATTGTTTAACAAAAAGATATAATACATATAACAAGAAAATAACTGTTCTATCATAATGACTCAATGAGGTAATCAGATATTCAGGATTTCATGCATTAGTTCAGCCCACCAGATTGCAGGGAGCAGAGTCAAACAGGCTAAAAGAATTTCAAGAGACTTAGGGGATTTTAGGAGTACTCCATAATAGCTTGACAGAAAAAGTAATTCTGGAATAGATTGAGTTTATTTAAAAGAAATGCATTGATTGTGCTGAACACTGCTGTGTCAGACAAAAAATTAAAGCAATCTATAAGTCCAGACTCTTGAACACAAAACAAAGATGAGAGGGATAGGAAATGGTTTGTCCGCTTCCACATCAGTAGTATCAGAGAAGGTAGCAGCATAATGAAAAATAAGAGTAATACTAGGTATAGCTCTAAGATCTTTGGAAAATATCTGAGTACTTATATATTAAAAAAAAACCAAAGCCTTCCTATAAAATGAATTTCAACAATATTTACCTTTGGAAATCTCTGTAGTCTATGCTTTTATTACAAGCATTTCAGATTGCCTTCACTGTGAACATAAAAATACTTACAAGAGGCTAAATACAATGCACTGTGCTATTAATAAATGCATACTGTTAGACAATAGTTCAGTAAAAGGCAGATTAAATCTTGGCATGATGTATTTCAACATTATCTTTAGAAGTACACAATTATTGTGGAAATACTTAAAACTACATTCTCATGACGTAAAGGTTAATAAAGCACAAATAGAAAGAATCTACAGCATGTGAATCCTAAAAAAAAGTAGTTTAAAAGAGCAGCTGGCTTAACTAAGTGATAATGGCAGGATAAATAGCTACAGACATTTAAAGAAAGGCAATACTGTAGGGAAGCAATAATTACGTCTATGGAAGAATGATTCATATATGATTACCATCATGGAACGTCATCCCAACTTCGATTAGAATTCAATCAGCACCACTTGCAAGGAAAAAAATAAAAGCACATACTAGAGCCATAAAATAGCTTCTAACCATAGACTATGTACCACTACCCATTTATTTGCATAAGTGCCTTTAAATCTGAAGGTTCTAATACATAATGTGAGCAAAAGGGAAAAGGATTGATGAAGAATTGATGGACAGTATCATCAGCACTATATGTTAACAGAAACTACACACAAATGCCTTTTCTCTACCTATGTTTTTTTCTAATCAGATTCTTTCTCAAGTATCACTTGTCAATATATAGGCAAAAAGACTGAGAACTACTTTTATACTGGGAGGGAGAAAGGCGAAAACAGATTTATATATACACAAACATCTTGGCACTGAGGTACTTCCCTGAAAAAACAAGATGCATAGGAACATAAAACAAGGCTTCAAAGCTTTCTTAAAACGTAGAAGAACAAAGATATGAATAATTAGTTTCTAAAATGGTTATGTATATATTCTCATAACTTTAAAATGTCTGCCTCCAAGTATGGCTCCAGCGTTCTGCTTCTGGAAGCCAAGCAACGGTCCACAGCACACTCTAGCAACCTGAAACTACAAGACCAAAAGACACAAGTTTCTCATGGAAACAGTGACAAAATTAACTGTCATCATGCAAGCAGTACAACTTTAATCATTTTTTATAGGTACAAGATCCATTCAATAAGAAATCCAAGGAGCAACATGTAAAATGGCAAAAGATCAAGAACAGATAGCCAAGAAACACAAATCTGATCCCAGGATACCTGTGCTACAATTGTACAGTTCAATGCCTGGTGAGTGTAGTTAATGCATAAAAAACCCACATCAGGGGTGCTGATCTTGATTTTCCTTTTATTCACAGTCCAAATAGATGAAGTAAACTTAAAGGAATGGAACAAGCTGGTAGACCTATAGGTCTGCTAGGACATGCTGCCTATTAAGTATAGGATATGAAAGATGTACTACTGAAAATTATTCACTGATGACATCTGACAAAAATGCCAGTTGTGCATTAAGGATAATGCTTCAATACATGCTGGAAACAAAGTCTCCCATCAAGAGCCTTGATGGAAAACAGGCACAGTTTGCCCAATCTGTATTACCCCTTATTCCTTCTGTGGAACTCTGTTTTTCTTTTGCTCAGATTTGCTCTTTCCAATGAGCAGCAGCTGTGTTTGCAGCCTGACAAGCATTTATGCTGACCTCCTTGAGGGGGTCTGGAGAATCCTTCCTGAAGAGAAGCAAAGTAACAGAGTGCCCAGAACTACACGCACTCCTTCTCTTGACTGTAGCACAGCGTCCTAAAGAAGCAAATTCTGAATTACTATTCTCAACATTTCTTTGCACTAAGGTAGCAACCATTCAGAGACAGTTAAGATGACTAACTAGGTATCATTGTGCATGGCAAATACTTGCCTTCTAAATAATTCAAAAGTATAAAAATGTGCATTTGCAAATTTTCACTTGCACAGTTAAAATGGCAGATTGATACCAATCGCTCAACATTTAAATTAACATTCTTGCCTCAATTCAGGGTGAAAAAACTACAGTAACTTGCACAATCCCTTAAGAGTACCTAACCCTGAGCTAGATTTCCTACTTCCAGTAGCACGTATTTGTCAGTATAAAACCCACTACAGCTACAAAATTTTACCCTGAATGTGACCAGTGAAGCACTGGGAAGTGTGCCATTAGCTTTTTAATCAATACCACACCACCCAGCAGTTCATACACAGGAAAGTCTACACAGCCAAATCTATTCAAAGTACCCAAGCTTCTGTTAAGTATAGCAAAGGAAATAAAACTTCTGTTTGAAAACTTCATTTCTGAAAGGGAGAAAAAGTGCTTTTAAACAGTTTTGTGGCTTATAAATAACCGATTTTATAGATATTTCATATATCTCCCACATTTCAGTTTTCTGAGCAGTGCCCTCCACGGCAGCTCAGTCTCTCAATAATAACACAGCTAATAAATCAAGCAGTGGAAAAGTGTTATCTGTCTGGATTAGGAACTGACATCTTTGCTGTGGCTACACTAAATGCAGATGTCTGTATGCACATGCAACAGCTGGGGAGCCAGCAGAGCATTCAAGGCAGAAGCTTCTTTATCAGCAGGGTATATTGAGAAACACATGCATTCATGTTTACAGGTGAAGGTAGAATGGGAAAAAAATCACTCCTGATCCCAGTCCACTCATACATGAATAAAACACACAGATGTAGGATGCTGATATTAGAATAAGCACAGGGAAAGCATTCTCTCCCTCAAAAAAAAAAAATCAACTCCATGGACAACTAGCTCATCTCTCTTTGAGTTTTAACTGCTGTACCACTTACACTCCAGTCCTAGTGAATAAAACAAGAGTTTTAGTCAGAAATCAGTGAAGTAAAACAAGAGACCCAACAAATTTTTCACTGACTACAATGACATTGTGCTTTGAAAATGTATACATAGACAAGGTGCTCAGTAATCTAAGGACAGCCTTTGCTGTTACACTTCCTAAGGAAGCAGCTAAGGCAGCATATACTCTTCAAACAAGCTTTTGTCACTTTTCTGACGCATAACAACAAAAGTTGATTTATACAGCTACATATTGGGAGTTGATGTTGGGTTTACTCTCAATCCTGCAGGGAAAAAGCACATTTGCTTTTGCTTCATGTCTCATTCAGAAGCAATATACTGGGAGTCTGTGCATGTACAACCTATACAATCTACCCCATTTTTCTTGCGAAAGACCTTAGGAAGATTACAGATCGGCATGCATTTTAATGCACAGAAATGTATATAAAACACACAGATTCTTTGCTTTTATCTTAATAAAAATGTCAGATCTTTTTTTTAAACAGCCCAACTACTTATGTCCTTTATGTCAGAAGCAGGTGTCATTTCTTAACTACAAAATTAGAGTTCAATTTTACTCACCTAACTGTACTCCAGGAAAACTAGGGTTTCTCTAACATTTTTTTAAAAACCAAAGTCTTAAACCATGACATTTCCAGAGGCTGATTTACCTCATGAAAAAAACAGACTGCTGATGCAGTTGTGGAAATATCCTTTCCCTAAAATAGCTCTATGAGCTCCTGTAACTAGGTCACCTTCATTTCTCCTTCTTAGACATCTGAAGATAGACAAAAGAAAAATCTAGCTAGCCTCTGTTTGCACGTTGGCCCATTCCAGGAACTGTACCAAAAAAAGTTTCAGTTACTGGTGGGATCCATTCGAAGTCCATGGTAGTCTGTTTCAGGCAGATGCAACCTCATCTCCTCATGCAGACGACAAATGCTAACCTATTTCAAAACAGAGCAGAATCTCAAAATCTTAAAAATGCAAAGAAAATATCAGTAAAATTAGGCAGCAATTTTTATTTATGCTCACTGTATTTATTCTTTGTTTATTTACATTTCCCTCAGAGCTATATATTCATAAACATGCTCATAGGAGCAATGCAAAGTCAAAACAGATGCTTAACTTGACTAGAAGAGGCCTCTGCTGGCAGTTGTGAAGTACAACTTCTCAGAGTTCTAGGAAATATGCATTTTGATGACATAATTTTCTGTATAGAAAAGGCTACAGAAAGCAGACTGAGGAGTTAGATTTGCAGTGAAAACTGGCATATTTCTGCTCATCTCCAAAGCACTAACAATTTCAGCCCATCCCTCTTCATGGCTACACCACAGCTGTCAAATTAAAGTTGCATATATTTCCAGCTAAGACTAAAATGACAGCCTTTACTGCTCACAAAGGACACCACTCCCAGCAGTAAAACTGAGGGATGTGTTTTCACAAGAAAACACAAAGTCTTGGTCTCCAACACCACACAGACTCCCATCAGCCATGGACCATGCATTCCAGCACCAGCAGAAGAGCAATAAGGTTACAGCATATTATGTGCACCATCATCTGCATCCAGCAGGACAAAGAGACAATGGACGCATTTCAAACACATGTGAGACAAGGAAAAACAAAAAGCTGGCCTGATGTTTATGAATTCTGACACAAGTAATAGTCAGAGGCAAATAGTCAGATATGTAACAGCTGATAATTTGCTTATTGGTTGGACTGGAGTAAAAGTAATTTCATTATCATTTAAGATCCCACAGAGAGACTGTATGCAGACCAACGGAGAGCTGAGGACTTTCTCTGGAATGGCCAACTTTTCTACTGCTCTTTTGGACCTTTACACCGGCATCTCAGGAAGGGAATAACAAGTCACATTACCCAAACTGATGCTGTAAGCCACTGTCAACTGCCACAGCTGCCACAAGCAGTTCCTCTTGGGACGAGACTACAGCAAGCAGCTAGAACTGTAGTTCCATCCATCTGTTTACACTAGCAATTACCTTAAAAGCTGTCCAGGATGCAAATTAAATTTAAAAAGTTTCAGTGTTACATAATGCAACCAACGAATGCACAAATGCAAACCACTAATTATTTTCAGCTGAGCAAAACAGACGATCTAAAGAAGAAGAGAATTTAACATTTCTCTCATCAGACCAACCAGCATACAACCAAACTAACATAACAGCAATGCTAACGAAAAACATTTACTGTTTGGTATTTATTATAATAAACAGCTGAACTGCCTAGCCAACAGGCACTATACTTTTTTTGAAATTATTCTCTTAATTCTTAATAGTAAACTTACTAACAGATTTAAAGCAACAGGTCCACCTGTTCCATCTTTTAGAGAGATGGAGAACCTCTCCTACAAGGAAACACTAAGAATAGGGATTCTTCAGTCTGGAAAAAGAGAATGTTTTGGGGTGACCTAATTGCAGCCTTCTTGTACCTGAAGGGAGCCTACAATAAAGATGGAGAGAGACTTTCTACAAGAGCATGTAGGGACAGAACAAGGGGCAAGAGCTTCAAACTGAGATAAGGTTAAGATTAGATATTAGGAAAAAAAAATCTTCACTGCAAGGGCAGTGAGGCACTGAACAAGCTGCCCAGAGAAGTTGTGGATGCCCCAGCCCTGGAACCATGTAAGGCCAGCCTGGATGGGACTCTGAGCAACCTGATTCAACAGATGTCCCTGTATATGGCAGGGGAGCTGAAACTATATGATCTTTAAAGTTCTTTTGGACCCAAACCATTCTGTGATGTTTTTATTTATGCCACAGTTATCTTAAAAGATGTTCAGGACAGAACATGAACTGAAAATCTTCATGGAGTATCTAAATTTAAAGAACATATTTGCAAAATATTGTACAACTAAAGCTCTGCACTTCTTATGCACAGTTACATTTTTTTCCTGATGGCACTTCAGTGCAGGTCCAACCCAATACAATGGACCTAACTGCTTTTTCAAAGAGATACTTTGTTTTCAAAGAATGACAGCTCAAACCTTCAAAGAAAGAAAAAAAATTATCTAAAAAAAAACAAACCCAAAAAACATTTTACTTGTCCAGAAGAGATTGTAAAGGTTTTATTATGGCCAAAATTTCACTTCATATTGATGACAGTACCTCAACACATTTCATTTTTTATAGCTAGAAAGTACATCCAAGTAACAAGAAATACACTGTAAACAAAAAAAATTAAAACACTTCAACCAAGAAGATCAAATTTATATGAAGCAATTCATAGCTACACATATAAGTACAGAATTTGTAACACATTCACAACCAGACAACAGAACATGGCCAATAGCAGATGCAAAACATGGATCTTTCCTCCCATAATCTACTCCATCCCATCCCACTGGCAGTCCCCCAGATAAATAAAACTGAGGAGAAATACCAATGGCTCACCCTTCCCTTTATCATACTTAATATGTTTATATGTTACCTGACCAGAAGAAGCAAGGCCCTTACTGAGCAAAGACAGAATGAAAAAACACTTGTCTACACAATTAAGATATTCCAAGTATATAGAGTGCCTGATCTGCCCTCTTTAAACATCTGTACAATCTGAGTTAGCTGTATACGACTCCATATTGACTTAAATTAGACTCTGCAGGCAGAGAAAGTATTTGATGGAATCACACACCTCTTTCCAAGCCCATGGCTGGTCTCATCCCTGTGGTTAACTCAGTACACTACAGTTTCTACGTCTGAGTTAAGAAAGCTGCAGGCATCTCTAAATCTTCTGTGTAATTTGTTCAGGAGTATAAAATGAGCGAGTTGAATTAGGACCTAAGGAATTGTTAGCCAGGGTCCTGCAGGACTGTGGATTTGCCAGATTAAGGAAACTCTCAGCTCTAGCAGAAGCAGTAAGTGTTCTGTTAGTGACATTGAAGACTTCCACAAAGAAGAAAAGGACTTTCTGGTACTCAGGAATTTCAAACTAGGTAGTCTGAGAAGACTAAATGCTGCTTTTTCTCCCCAGCTGAAGAATTCATATACCTTAAATCAAAACATTTATTTCTAAAAATACAGATAAACAATACTAAGGAACATTACTGCAGACCTACAACTAGACAATCTTAATGTAAAACAGCAAGAAAAAAAAGAGATAAAGATTTTGCCAAAGACATCAAGGACGTCAGAAAGACAAAGACTCAGAAATCATGGAAAAGCAATTTTCAGCCAAAGTCTGACTAAATCATACCCTCTGCTTGAAAGTAAAGAACATGTATTCTGACATTATTTTGAGCCCTGAAACATAATTCTCTTACAGTGCTAAAGCAAATGTCTGGTCCATGTAATGCGCATTTATGATACTGAACAAAAAATACGGAATATATATACAAAACACAGCAAAAAATGTAGGTCTTTTTAAAACAATCTAGGTTGTTTTTAAATTAATATGCATCATTTTCTTACCTTGCAAACAGTGTCTGTATCCCATGGTAAGATGGTTCTCAGATCAATAACTTCACAGGACACACCAAGCTTTTCTTGAGCCATTGATGCCACCTCTTTGATCACATGTACCTGAAAAAGCAACATCTCATCACCAAATAATCTAAATTATGCAAATTGCTCTAAATTACACATATGGAATACAAGCAGTAATTTAACATATCACCTGCATGTTGAGCAGAGACCTTCCTATTCAATAATAACCATTTAGTATTTAGTGGATTCTTCTTATTTAGTATCTAATTATTACCAGCATTTTAGCACCACTCCAAAAACTAAATTCACTGAAGAATCACTGAGAACAACATTTCTTTTCTAGAGAAGTGTCTTTCAGTGACTAGTAAAAGTCCTCACATTTTTTTTTTTTTTTGTAATCAGGAGGAATTAGTTTTAGAAGTTTTTTGTTAGGACTGTAACTAAGCTAATACCCAAATACATCAGAGTAATGTATTCTAATGTAGCAGTTCCATGCAATCCTGCAAGAAGCATTAAGTACATTCAGAAATACTACACTGTACCACATTTGATCTTAGGCAAAAAACCAAGAAACAGTTCTAGTAGTCCCAGTAACTAACTTACTGAAACACAGCCGAGTGATCATCTCCAAAGCATTATCTTATGAACAGCTAGGAGAGAAAGTAATCACTACTACCTGTAAATATCCAGTCCTAATCCCCACAATCAAAGCATAAAGCAGTAGCACGACATTATAACCATTTATTGCTCTTCCAACACACAGTTTAACACCAACATTACAAACGCTGCATTATCTGATTACTACAATTAACATTCTACTAAAACAAAAAAGTGTTCCCCTCTAGCAGGAGGCTATCACTGAACTGGAATACAGATTATACCCTATCCACCAGTCAAGGAATCTATTTAGTAGTAGTGAGTCACAGTAGATATAAAACAATCCACATCTATACTTATCCTTTACGTAAGGGATATTATGCTAAGAACAGAAAAGAAAGAAATACTATATACATTCAAAATTGTATCTTGACATTAGGTTATAATACACTTTCCAGCAAAATGTATTTCAAGCATTGGCTTCCCTAAAGCAAGTATTTGCAACCAAATGCTCCAACATGGAAAATAAGAACTGTTACAACTCCAATTATCCTCCACAAATATCTCATCTAGAAGCATTTGCTCATGAGATATGTGGGTTAAAAAATTTCTCATTATGATGTTACCAATAAACTCTAGTGCTCTCTTTATTGTTAGAACATTTCACAATACAGGTTTGGACTGTGACAGCTGACCTCCATCAAGCAACTCCAGGCATAGCTAAGAGGTTGAAGCCAAGGACTATCCCCAATAACCAATTTGGATGAGGTCATCTTCATCTTGAAGGCAACAAGAATTTAGCAACCTGGACATGGTCAGGCAGTGTCAGTAGCCCAAAGGTCAGAGGGCATTAATAAATCCTACACAGACCCCAATAACAACAAAAAGCACAAACGCAGAGATGAGTTCAATACTCTTCATCACGAATGTTGCAAGACCCTCTCCTCTAAAAGCTTCTCAGATACAACTAGGCCAAGAAATAGCAACTTCTGATTAGTCCAAACTAGACTCAAATTTCTTTTCTGTAATTCTGGACTACGAAGATGTATTTTCTTAACAGCTTTTCCAACATTTCTGGGGAGGGGGCGGGGGAAAGCAGAGGAGGGTTGCCAGTGATGTTCCTGAACAACTTTGAAATGCAACTCTTAGAATCAAACTATACCAATCCCTACTTGTTTTAAATGTTCCATGGATTTTAACTTCCTGTATAAAGGGACCCCAAGGTTACACCTCTTTAAATCATGCAATGGAGATCTATATTTTCCTTTCAGCATAGTATTTTGAACTTTTCTTTCCCACTGCCTTCCTCAGAGTTACATCTCACTGCCCCATTCTTAAATCTATCATTTTCATAATCATAGAAAAACCATTAGCCTGATGCACAAGTACGTCTTCTATGCTTCCAGAGTCATCTTCAACCAAAAATGAGTAAAAACTTACACAACAAAAAGCAGGTTTCATGAAAATATAAACACTGGAAAACATTCATTCCAGCATATAATGATGGAAGACACACATTTTAATATCTGGCACTTGAGCTTGAATGCAAACATCACCTACCCCCTAGGCCAGGCTTTGCTGGGTGACAAATAACTTGTAAGAGGTACTGACCTGAGTACCCCAAGCAACCATTGTCACATCACTGCCCGTCTGCAGTACCTCAGCTTGAGACAGTGGAATGTTGTAGGGCTCTATAGGAACTTGTTCCACTGAAAAAAGAGAAAGAGGGGAGAATAAGTATTAGATTCTTCTACTAGACAATATTGTTCCATAAAAAACATACTAAAATTTTTCCTCATTGTTAAAGCCATCTAAAATAATAGACTAAAATTACACTGTGTATGTTACTGGTGCCCAGTGACAGGATGAGGAGCAATGACCATAAACTAAAACAGAAAAAGCTTCACCTCTGTATGAGGAAGAATTTTATGTTGAGGGCGGCAGAGCACTGAACAGGCTGCTGAGGGAGGTTCTGGGGCCTCCCTCTCTGGAGAAATTCAAAACCCACTTGAACGTGTTCCTGCGTCACTTGCTAGGTGACCCTGCCTCGGTGGACTGGATGATCTCCAGAGGTCCTTTCCATTCCTAACAATTGTGTGATTTTATTAGCATTAGGCCAAAATATTAAAAATTTGTATTAGCATTCATTTCAAAGGTTTAGCTGCAATTCAAATTCTTTTTAATTAGACTGTTACAAATATGTTCAGTGTAGAGTTTAATTTATGTTATATACCACAATTATGCATATATACACATGCAGAAGATAGTAATAAATTCTGGTGTAAATCAAGTCAAAATATCAGCATCAGATTGGTAAATGGACACTGCTACAGTTGATAAAAAATCTCAACCACTAATTCATCAGAATTCTTGATTATTCTAGTAATCATCAGAAGAGTCTTGAAATTATACTTTAATATTCAGAGAAGAAGAATCCTCTTCTTCTGGATGTGCCAGCATCCTCCTGATGCTCCAAATATGGTGCGCTGCAGTTTTATGTTTAAATTGACATAAAAAGTTTTCAGAACCTACATAGGGAGTGTCAGGAAGAACTTCTGCTTAGAGCAGTTTTAAATAAGTCTAAATATTTTTCCTTTAAAAAATGTTATCTAGTCACCAAAAATACAATTTGAGAGAGAAGGCAAGAATTAGGCATCTTGTCTTCTCCTAAGACATTTAAAGTAGCTCCATTCAAGACTCATTTACGAGTTTTCAGCAGGAAAAATGTTAGGTCAGCTGTGCTTGTTTTGAATCAGTGCTCCAACACACTCTACATTGACTGGTTTAATGACTAAAACTATGATCAAAGACATCCATATATCATATTTTAAAAGAAATACTGTTTTTGATCTAAAGATGAACTTGTCTATACACCAGCAAGTCAAATAATACTTCTTGAAACATATTCTAGTAATAAGTAGAAAAAATAAAACTTCTAAATACACAGAAACAATTTATAAATAAAACACTCTGTCTTTTTTTGTTAACTTATTTCATAGCTCATAAAATACTTATTGAGCTCCTGCTGAACAAAATTGCTTCTTGAAGTTACAATAAAGAATCTCCCTGAGTGATACCAGTAGTGAAGTGGTTCATATTTTTCCTTCACTGTTACAGTAGATCCAACTCAAGTAGAATGACCTAGCTTTTCTTCCTGGCTTACAAGTTCCAAACAGAACTTCAAAAAACAAAGTAGCAAATAATTTTCAATCATAGCAGACAATTTTCTTTTTTTTCTTGTTGATAATGCCATATAAATATCACATATGTCACAGAATCACAGAATGGCCGAGGCAGGAATTGACCTCTGGAGATCACCTAGTCCAAGCATCCTGCTCTGTAATAATTTCTTTGAATAACATGTGGCTAGAAAAATACAGAGCTGGGAAAGAAAGGGAAGAAAGGCACATCCAGCCGTTGCTCACTGCACGTTAGTGGCAGACCAGGTTTCTATGGATTTTGCACATTGTACAACCCTCAGGCAACAGAAAGAGATCCTGAAAGACAATGGAACCCACAACTATACTAATTGGCATTGCATGACTGTCTTTGTCATGAAATGGTCACCTACATGAAACCTGGAGAACAAGAAACTTAAAAAGATACTACGGGACCATTAAGTGGAAACCCAGCATACTGACATGAATGAGATGGTTTTGAAGAGGGTGGAATAAGCCAGAGGAAGAACTGGAAGGTGTACATGATACAGAAATAAAAGCTTTTTCTCTGTGGAATGGTTTAATTCACTTAGGGAAATGAAATATAACATACAATTACACAAATTAACTAATTTCTTACTATAGCTAAACCATCCTGAAACAAAATGTCCACTAAATGAGCTCATCTATCATACCTGACAATTTTAAATGGAAAATTCAGCTTGTCAAAAATTTATAGGAAAGTCCAATTTGGAAGGATTTTTCTTGATTGCCTTTGCAAAAACTCCTCTCCCAACTAATATAGATGAAAAATAGCATATGGAATTATTCTGTTAATATTCTTTCATAATAATTATCTAATCCAGGATAACAATGTTTACATACAAAGCAGCCTGGTCATCTATTACTAAAGAAATAAATTGTTTTAAATCAAATGTTTCAAATACAGATTTCAAATATAGGAATTAACAAAAAGTTGTAATTATCAGTGAAGAAGGGCCATGACAATTTTAAGAGGTTACAACATCTGTTGCATCTTCTAAAGGAGCAGTCTGAGCAGCAGAAAGAAAATACATGTTTTCTCATCTTACCTGCCTTGTCTCTATAACAACCACTGATGCAAGTCATATTTATTTCTACACCACCAATGTCATATATAGTACAATTAAATGAAACTGAAAAGGTCAAAAAACATCAGAGTAGGTTTTCCATGAGATGTCTAAACCTGATAATGTCAAGGTGACTCATCTTCTCCTTGATTCATAACCATTATGCTCTCTTGACACGGCACAGGCTGTTAACACTTTTTATAAATCAAAGCTTCCTTTTCCCTTTTAATTCAGATATTTTCTTAGTATCTCTGACATTTAGGGGGACGTTGCTACAGCACTTTCAATAACATGATCTTGTAAGCTAAAGAGCAACAGAATTCTCTCTTCACATGTGCATTTGCATATTTAACTCTAGATTTTTACTCAGAAAGGCTTACATTTCTCTGCTCCTTCCTAATATAGTTGGAGGAAAATTAACATACTCAATATTTCTGATAACCACTTGTATAGTTATGTGAAAGAAGACACCATCTGCTCCTTGAAGGGTGTCTAGACAAGGATCTTTACAACATAAAAGGGAATAATAGGAAGAGGGAGAAGCCATGAGGAAGAACACAAACCTTACCACAAAGGTTGAGGGCTGCAGTTACAAGAACAAAACCTGCTCAGTCCCATTTATTGATAAGGGTATGGGGAATATGGGAGTGTTTCTTTCAGTAAAACTATCTGATGGGATGATAAAGAAAAAGGAGAAGCTATAAACAAAATATGCAGACACATACCTGAATACAAATGTAACTAAGACAAGAAGCAAACCTTGTCAGGAACACTCAGAGAAGGGCTATAAATTTTTGGTAGTTGGAATGGAGTGAGATTTTTGTGATTATTTTAGTTTGATTTTTTTGCCTGTTTTTTTTAAACAAAGCATTATTAGCTTCAGGCCTTCAGGCCACCTGAATAAGGACAGATATTCCATGTTTTAAAGACTATTCCACCTACAGTTTCTTTTCAGCTGTAATTTCAAATACATCAACAAGTCTGAATAAAATATCACTGACAAATATTTAGAGGCCTCATAGGAAGAAAGAAAAGTCCATTAGAGGAAAATGACAAGGCTCAAAAGCATACATTAATTTTACAGATAAAAAAAATCTTCCTTCCCATTAACACCCTCAACACCTTAATTTGTCAACTAAGTCTCTACACACCCACTGTAACATCAGTCACAAGGCTCTCTGAATAAACATGTCTATTCACATGAAGCTAAAGGAAAAAAAAAAAAGCTATGGTAGGGGCAATACAATTTCAATGACTGAATCATCATCATGGAAATAAAGAAAATTATTTTCATCTGGAACAACAAGATCTCAAATCTTAGGTGAAGCATTATACAATGCTACAAAGGAAAAAAAAGATAATTTAAGTAATAGAGGACAGCTGATACCATTTTGTGTTCTTGTTTTGGAAAGCCTGCATGTCCCTAGCCTTCAGAAGACCCTGTACTGTTTTGAGACACTAATGGAAAGACAATAAATACAGACATAGTTCAAGCTTACTGTCTAAGTCAATTTCTGAATCTGTACGATTTTCTTTCTCCTGCTAAATCAACACACACATGGGGTATTGTAAAAATTTTCTCTACGAAACACAAGAAGTCACATTTTTAAAACCCTTCTTTCTATCATTTATCTTATTCTTGTTTACCAGGGTTGTGTCTCATTGCTGCTGCATCTTCATCTTACCAAGCATGATGGTTCTGGTCCATTTCTGAGTTCACCAGGCCACCTGGTTTCTATGGTGGAATTACCAGAAACCCTGACTATGGCCAGGAGAATAAGAATGAACTCTAAGAGAGTTCAATGTTATAGGAGAAACTTCCAGAGAGCAGTCATCTTCCAGTCCAAGCTGACCCAACCAACAAAGGACAGCTTAATAGTAAAGATGATGAACTAATGATAACACAGAGAAAGGTTTACAGTGAAAATAAACTCAATATAAAACCATTCCATACAGAAAAATATTCCTGCTTTGCACTGTAGAAATAACAAAATATCTATGTAGATCAAAGAAGTTACCTGTTACAAATCATCCCTGCCACATGTTGATGCAAATGTACTAAAAATTTCAACCTACACCACTATACTGGTGTTCTTAGAAATTTTAAGACAAAAACTATTTGATAAAGTCTCTGAAAATTAGCCATCAGAATACAGGAGGAAATCGTTGTCTTTCAGAAATTACCAACAACAGCAATGCTGTAGCTGGTTACTGACCAGCACATCTTTACACAAGATTTCCACCAGAAGCCTGATTTTTTTTCAATAAATGATCCAGCAGTTACAAGTCATTTCCTCAAACACAAAAACCTCCCTATACTCTCAAAAACTGTGTGATATTGATGTGCAGCCTCTCACATCAGTATGAAAGCAAGTATTTTATTAACTCTGCAGTCTGTACTTGTGACTTGTGAAGACTGGGGGGAAGGGGAGAAATAAAGGCCACATAATAAATAAACAATATAAACAATAAAAAACACTTCATTTTTTTTCTTTGTTTAACAGGACTCAGATTCAAGCTCATTTTTCAAACTACTTTCTCTAAATTAATGGACAGAGGCCTTTTAGTCGAATTCTAGTAAGCTCTCAAAACACACTGAATTTAAGGAATGAATACATGACAATACCCTATGGATACATCACACCCACCACACTAAAAATTGCTGCACTTTTAAATTTATATTGCTAATGGGATTTCTGGGCTTTTTTTGAAAACATAAAAGCAAATAAGCAGTTTTACCAGTAAATATTCTATTTGATCCTGAATTATACCACTATTTTTTTTTGTAGTTTTGATGTCTGCTTTCTAAAATTTTCCCTCATTAGTCTCTCTAGGAAGAGGATAAATTTACTGACAAAATGGATGCACTGATGGAAAAGTGCTGTTAAAAGGTCCAAAGCAAAACAGAAACATTTTGTCTGTCACTGAAATTCACACAGTCCACACAAAGTCAACTTATAAACTGGATTGATGGATCAAGCATAGTTCGCATATAAAGCCACAGGACAGGGAAATGCTACAGGTAAGTCAGGGCTTCAGTTCTATTTTATCAGTTGCTCATCCAATCTCTCTGCCTATCTCCACATGCAAAATTTTTCATCCGTTTTCTGTTCTGTTTCTCTAGTCCAAAGAAGTAACAAGCTAATGTTTAGAACCAACTCAAACACCATCACTGTCAATTTCCACTGCTCCAATACCTTACACATAACAGAGTTGTTAAAACTATTCTGAACCAGAAAGTTCACTATGACTGATAAGGTAATGGCAATCACATTTCCTTTCAAATAAGGTTAAAATCTAAATGAGCAGATTTTGAAGATTTTTAGAAATTAATAATTTCAAAGAAATTTTAACTTTGAGAAAACGGTGATGGTGGGGCTCAGTTCTTTTCGAAAAATAAAAACTGATCTGGAAACTTATTTTAGTAATTAGAGTTACCAAAAGAAAGCAGTTCAAATTCTGCCAAATTTATATCAGAATTTCATAAAGAATAATACCTCTTAGTTCGATTTCTTTTTTTAACCTTATGCTATAAAGCATTCCACTTTCAAAGCTAATTGAGCGTAAACCAGACAGTAAATGTTCATTTATCTTTGCAGTCAAACTTCGAGAATTTATTCAGTTTTCACAATTCCTCTGAAAACCCAACTCACAACATAGCTAGACACCAAACAAGCCAAGACTTCTACTGAAGTATTGTTTTAGCTGTAACTATCAACATATATGTGCAAAAAACCCCAAACATTGTTGTTTATTGGAAAATACAATCTACAAATCTTCACCTGCAGCTCTGTAAAGTATTTTAGGTTCAAAGAATATGCATGGATTTTTATCTTCTATGCATGACAGCAGCAATCCTTTGGCCTGCAGCGGACTCCTTGGAATAACAACCTGTAAAAATATTTTTAAGTAGTTTTGTTAAAATAGCAATTCTCCTAGAAATGTCTTTAATAATACTTAAAGCTAAGCAATTATTTGCTTTAAATAAATCTACATACAGATTGAGCTCCTCTTACAAACTGAATTAACATCAGTGCTACATTATTAAAATACGCTCCAAATTTTGAATTTTTTTTTTTTGTTGATGAGACTTTAATAGTTCCCCTCTATACAGTGATTTAAATACCAAGGTACTGTGCTCAGATAAGGTAGAACTAACATCTTGACAACATCATTTGAGGTAAAAGGAACAGAAAAATGTCAGATTAATACACAGATATATATATATATATATATACACACATAAACTTAGGAAAAGTAACATAGATGTATAACAAAAAAAAAATGCAGCTGAGTGATCTTCAGTTATTTGGGTAAAGATTCATCAGAACAGACTTTAAAGGTATTCAGACTTAATCCAGTAAGCTTTGAAGGCTACAAAAGGAAATAGTTATTTAAAGCTGACTTTCTTTGCTTACAGTGGAAGCTTGAAATTTCATTTTGGAAATAAGTAACCAATAAATACCTTAAACTCTTATCAAGAGAAAAAAACTAAGCAAGGCCCCTAGATGTAATCCAAATACTTGGAAATAAGCAGTATAATTCATTTGCCAATAGAAGAGTTAACTTCGGATGAGCTAAGAGAATTTCAATTATGAAAAGAAAATTATCAAATTAGTACAGTTTAAATGAAAACAGAACCCACGAGCCAAATTCTCTCAAATGAGAAGAACCAACTGATTTCCATCCCAGAGACCTCAAAGAGCTGGAACGTGCAACATGAAGTCTACCAGCAAATACTTTTATAGCTCTGAAGTTAGAAGTCACTGAAAACATTAGTTCTAGCACTTGTTTAAAAAAAAACACATTTTAACTACAGCCATGGCTTCAAAATATATTTTGAGAGTAATATCATTTATTTATATAAAAGTAATATAAAAGAGTGAAAATACAACCTAAATCTCCTATTACGTGAAATTAACTTGAGAAGTCATTTTTCTAAACAAGGGAGAAGCACTGTATTAATATTTCAGCAAAGCATTTGGTAACAGACATATGGGAAATTACCCATGGATGTCACAAGTACAGCTCCTTAGGAATTAATCATTTTTAGGACAGACTTTATTTACCTTATTCATTTACAATGTTAAGTCAGAACACGGTGATGAAAACTATTCCAAAGCTGGAAGTCAGTACACTAGAGAGGATGATACTAAAAAGACACAGTGCACATTGAGGACATGACTGACAAAAACAAACTGAAAAATACATACTGAAAGTCACATGTTTAAGGACTACATTTTTATTACAGATTTAGAACTCAGGAGTAGAAATTCAGATCTGAATTTATTATCTGCTCAAAAGATGACTAGCATACTATGCAGTAAAGTCCTAAAAAAAGTAACAACATAGCCAAGGAACTGTTAGTGCTATTGCAAAAATAGCTGCTAGAAACTCAACTGGAACACTTAATGATTCTTTCAACCCTTTGAAAAGAAAATGAATGAAACAGATGTCAGAAGAGCTCCAGATACTGTTAACATTTCTTTGACACTCCGATTTGTTTAGACTAACAAAACAAAGACTGAAGAGAGTACAAGTGTTTTAGGATATAAACGGGATGGTGAAGGACAGATAAGTTATATATACAAGTTAGTCAAGAACAAATTCAGGGTTGAAGTGAAAAAGAAAGTTTCTAAACAAGAGACTAGATATTCTTACAATGGAATGCAGAGAGTGAATATTAATGTCTTCCATGCACACCCTTTGAACCATGGATAAAAGATACAACCATCCAGTAGTGCACTCAAACCCCAACAAGCTTTGCCTAAGTACCAATGACCACAATCCTTCCCGCTGAATCACCAAAGTGTACAAACTCCCCAAGGCTTGGGCAATCCAAACTGCACCTGCCACTTAAGAAAAACATAAAATAAAAAGCCAGAAACTTTCCACAAAGTTTAATAAGAGGGTTGTTTTGAAAACCACTCTTTCCAAAGATCAAACTTATAAGTTTGATCTCAGCTTCTCAGCTTGTAAGACACTGTCTTTCCTCTTGTATAATGGAGAAAGTATGCTTAGATATGGGACATTTGAAAATGCATCTGAACCACCAGTTCATTTTAACTTCTTGATTTCTATTTTAAAGGCCAGGGTTATTCATAAATACCTACTGCCTTGAAACATTATGAACTGTACCAACAAACTCTTTTGCAAAAAAATATTAAAGGAAAAACATTCATGAAGCAATAATATTCAAAATATAGAGTCTAAAACACTTCTCTGTGCACAAAAAACTAGTAGATTGCTCCATCAGTTTCACAGAATTAATGTGCCTTTACCTTTAACTGAGATGACAGACCTCAGTGGTAGCAACCTATTTTAGCATTTTACCCAAGGAAAAGTGAAAGAAAGTGAAAAACCAACACAAAGATCAGAGGTGAGAAAAAAGGAATTACATTACATAGAGTGACTAAATAAAATTCTGACTTACTAACTTGTTGCTAAGACTGGCCATCAGTCTAGGTAGTTGGTATGAATCAGAAAGTTTTAATCACCAGAGGGGACCACTAAACCTCATCCCTTGGTTTAGTATATAAAAATTTGAGATTGACCTACAAGATCAGCAGAAATTAGCTGGATCTGGATTCAGTATTTTAATTATCTAAGCTATGCTTTGCTTTCATACAATAATAAACTAGTTTTAAAGAAGCTCTAGAAAACATTTGATTCAATAACCTGCTAAAAGACTTTGTAGATTGCTTTTGTCTATAATCAGGAAATACTTTCAAGTTCAGAAGAGGACATCAAATACCATTAAGAACACTCAAAGACAAGAATGTACCCCATTCGTCAAATATAATTAAATAAAGTGTGAATAATACAAGTATTTTTATTTAAGACAAGAATAAGTAGGAGAAATGGCTATGGCGTCCCTGTAGATGAGTAATATCTGAAGCTTTAGGACACCAAAATCATACAGAGACAACAGTATAAGCAGTACATAAACAATGAACATGTGTCTTTAGAATACAAATACTGGTTCTGCTTAAATCATCCACATTAATCCACCATGAGTCATTGCTCAATGGACTGGATGCCAGGTAACCCAGAAATACAAGTTCACAGACAAAAATGGAGTCAAGAAAAAATGGAGAGCCTGAGAAACAGTGCTCTCTTAATCTGAGATGACTAGTTCCTGCACCTCCCTCTTCTCCAGGAAAGTTATCCACCTAAGCACTAGGTGTCCTCAATTCAAGGGAAGCCACCATCTCAGGCAGAAAGCTTGCTCGAAGTTCTGACTCAGAGAACCACCAGGCAATTGAGTTTGGCAAGGACCTTCAGAGGGTCATCTGTTCCAATGCCTTTGACCAAGCAAAGCCACCCAGATCCAGTTGCCTGGAACCATGTGCAGACAAACTCAGAGTACCTCCAAGAACGGAGACCCCGCAAACTCTCTGAGAAACCTGTGCTTCCTCATATTCAGAAAGAACCTCTGGTGTTTCAGTTTGTGCCTACTGCCCCGTCTTTCACATAAATTAATTCAATAATGCCCTTAAGAGAGATGCAGAAATTAAAAAATAAATAAATAGGAAAGTACTACTCATTAAGTGTTAGTTTTTAGGTTCTGTACTATGCTGGACACAAAACTATTTAAAATGTATGTTTGCAGCATAAAAAACAGACAAATACAAAATGGTAGGTCTACTAAAGATTGTTTCAATAATGGCCATAAATTTTCAAACACCTAACACAGTTTAAGTTTTCCAATAATTTTTAATTAATATATTCAGATATTTTGTTGTGGATTGACATCTACTCTTCTTCCCCTGTCTGCACCCAGACTCATTGCTAGTCAGGCCCATTATAAAATGAACAAAGAAAAAAATCTTCATAAAATAAGAGTTACTATACCTTTATTCCTGGACAGTGAGCAAAAAAGGCTTCTGGACTTTGAGAGTGATATAGTGCACCATGACCCACACAACCCCATGGTGCTCTAATTGTGAGGCTTCCACAATTAAACAGATCTCCAGAGCGGTAACGGTATTTTGCTGCTTCATTAACAATCTGGGAAGATTTATATACAAAAGTAACATTCAGTGCAAACCTCTAATTATACATCAAGACACTCCAATACATGCAATGTAACTACATCATCTGTTCATGGGATTCAGAGGATGAAATTAGAAGCAAAGGAATATTGTAAGTCAGCACAAAGACAAACATTTTCCAAGGCAAATAAACCAGTAATTCATTGTGTTCAAGTTAGATGGCTAAGCCTCAGGGGTAGCCTTATAACCCAGTTGTTTCATCATTCTATACTGTCAATCAGCCCTGTCCAGATCTGTACTTTGTCCCGTGGACACACGGCCAGCTGCAGCTGTATGCAGAAATGAGACTGTTCAGAAGACATAGGCTGTTGAATTTATGGCTGCTGAAGCCAACGCAGCCACAAAACCAAAAAATTAAAACAAACAGACATTTGCCTCAAACCAGATCTTTAACTTCCATTATTTAATAAGCCTTCAAATTGGCCATGGTACAGTTTACTGTTTACAGTACAGTACTAGCACTGTTTGCAGTTTACGCCTGTTTACCTAAAGCATGCATAAATATTAGTAATACAGCTGTGGTTATATTTGCAAAAATTACATATTCAAAGCAAGGAGAGTAATTTAAACAGTTGTAAGATTTATTTTAACCGCTCTCAAATTTATTAGTACCAACCTGATCAAATGCTGGAAAAATGTAATCTGCAAATTGAATTTCTGCAATGGCTGTAGCACCTGTAACAGCAATTCCAATACCAAAGCCAACAATTCCTTGTTCACATAAAGGCGTGTTGAAAACTCTGTCTTTACCTATATTAAAAAAAAACCACACAATTCCTTTAATACAACTGGCTCTAAGTGGAAAATACTGTCCCAGAAATATTTTACTTATAAACAAGCCACATGCAATTAAGCATATGGCTATTAAGATGGGCTTCTTTAGGTGTAGGAACAATAACCATCCATTACAGGTACAGATACTTAAACTTGTAACAACTCAGAGGAAGAAAAGGAGAAACTAAATGAAAGTGAAGAACAGTTTCTGGAACTTACAACATTCTTAGCACTTGAAGGAAAATTTGTTCTGACATATTCACACCTAAACAAGCATACATCCCATGCTTATATGGGAGTGAACAATACTTACAAGCATTTCTAAAAGTTTAGAATAAAGGTAAGTGTTGCTTCTTCCTTTTCATCCAGGCACTGACAAGTAACTGTCCCTATTCAAAGGCAGACAGACGTCCAGGAGACCTGTACAAAAGCAAACTGCCTCTTGTCCACACTCCCCATCAGCAGTGCCCATTCTTACCACTCTTCTCTCCCAAGGTAAGGCCACATTTATATAAGTTGCTTTGTCTCCAAGGAACTGCAGTTCCTGCTACAAACCCAAAACATTTGATTTCATTTCTTCCCTGCAGGAGTGCAAAAGGTTATTTTTAGTCCTGACATATTTCTGTGCCACAGCAATTTCAGATCCCAAATACACATCAGTCTAATAGATGGCTGCACACAAAGTTGTTCAGTTCATGAAATTAAAAACAAGAAGGAGTGGGAGGGAGATGAAACACCACTACAATATCCTGTATAAGACATATTTACAATATTTGCCAGCAGCACTTTTCTGCCAAGAGAGTACAGCAGAAAAATCTCAGTCTGCCATTAAATCTTCCCTTTAGAACATTGGGTAGACAGAAGGTTTCTATAGGAATCCATCATGCATGACAATGCCAAGACTTCAAATTGGATGGAAAAAATGTGCACAATGCACACCAGTGGCTATGATATAAATTAAACAATAACGAAATAACCATGAAACAACTAACCAAAAAACCAGAATAAACTAATGAGTGGGAAAGCTGTTACTGGAGGACTCATAATCTCAATATCTCTAAGTTCAACTATAAAAAGGAAAGCTAAGAAAAGTTTTCAGAAAGGGAAGATTAGGAAAAAAACATTGTCCAAGGCAATATTTGCAATATACTAAAGGGAGGTATGTTTTATAAATCTTTAAAGGACACATCTTTCATTTTCACATCACCCAGCACACCACTGTCACCCCTCATATCCTGTCTATATGCATGCATATCATTTTTGGCTCTCCCTCTGCTTTCCATTTTTTTCCCCTTCACCAGGAACATTCATTTAAAGCAAGTAAAAAAAAAGAAATGCCATCAAATTATATTACAATGTTGGTTGTGTTAGTGAGGCTACACAAGCCAACACCAAGTCTAAAGAGCTGTCACAATTGCAGGACACACCATGATTTCTCATACAAGACAGTGGAAACAAAGAGAATCCAAGACTAATTTTTCCCCTAGAGGAACTCTTTACTGTGTAAATTGGTTCTCATTCCTGAAGTAGCTGTAATCTCAGTTCCTATATTGCATTCTCTGGTGCACTCTCTCCATTGACAGACATCAAGGTCAAAAAAAAGAGGAAAATAAACTTCCTGTACAAATGTGTAGCTGTCCCAGGCCTTACTACCACAACTGGTGGAGGTGCAGAAGCCCTGTACCCATAAACACCTGGCGAACGCTTCCTTCCCTCCCTTTTATTTATCTAGCATACCATGACTTAGCCATCTTTATTCCCTTCTCTTGCACTGACACAATTGATTTTAATTTAAAACAAATCTTATTTTAATAAACTAAAAATGTATTAACATTATGAAAGCATATGGTAATGTTGGTAATTTACTTTCCTGCTTCTTAAAAGTCCATTGGCAGATCACTATTTTTCACTTCACTTGCTTACAGGATATTTCGATCTAAGGCTTATAGCTTACCTAACCTTATTCTTTATTAACACATTTTTCAGAGTACACTGAAATAGCCTAATACACAGATTCCATAAATAAATAACCCTCATACAAAAATTGAAATGTATTTGAACAATCCTGTAGAATGAGCTTTTAACTAATAATTGATACAAACTTGAAAATTAATTCTTTAATATCAATTTAGGGTGGCGAATTAATTTAAAAGTGTGTTAGCTCCACCACACTAGCATGTAACTCTATAATTCAAAATATAAAATACATCCTAATAAAACTCCTGAAATACTAATGAGATAATAAATGAGAGGCATCATGCTGCTATTAACGGAGTATGATGAAATAAATGAAGTAAAAATCATAAAAGCAAAAGTGAAATGTAACGAGACAGCTGTAATGCGAGGAGTGTGAAGCACCTAATTTGGAGTTTCAGGACTAAAGGTACAATTCTGAGTACCATGACTTAAAACAGAAAAGAGTGAGCTAGGGAACTGAACTTTATTACTCAGGAATGTTTTTGATTGTAGCATCAAAACATTAATACTGACCTCTTAAAAGCAAATCCCAAAGCACTTTACCATATATTAGATGAGAAAACAACTTCCAGCAGAGTTTTTAGAGGTAGGACTTTCTTCATAAAATCTAGCCCCTTATGACAAAAGATATTGTTAGGATAAAACAAATATATTCATTTCCATAAACTTTAAAAATTGTATGGTGTTGCTTTAACCATCTATTTTATTGATACAGTATGAAAACCATTACTAAAACTAACAGAAAATATTTAAATATACAGCATTTAAGTGCATTAAGCCCATGTATTTTTATCTATTTTATTTCGCATTTTCTTATTTTTCACTTTTTTCAAAACGTGAAAAGGAAGCCCATTTTGATAAACTGCCACTCACATCACCCTCTGCAAAGCAGCTGAGTCAGATTTCAGCTGAAATCTGACTGAAGCAGACAAATAACCCAGAATTTTGTACTTCCATATTTCATTTCCTTACCAACAAAGAAACACTTCCTAAAAAGTGTTCTTCTCCTATGATTTGCGTCAGCCACGCAGCTCAAAACAAACTAACAGCAACTCAACGAGCTGACCTGCCAGTCCAGGTGAAAGTAGCACCTCTGTATTTTCTGAAGCCAGGTGCGTCAGCCTCTGCAGGAAGACATTACCCTGGTGTGCATTTCAATTAACCTGCCTGGCTTTATAAACATCCCTGCTTTCAGCCACCTGAACTGGCTGGTGCCCTTTGCCAGCTGCTGAGGGAAGCAACACAGCAAACAGGGAGGGTTATGTGAAAAAAAAAAGGATGATTTTTCTCATCTCTCTGTCCCAATAACTCAGGAGTAAGATTAGATGCATATTAGGGAAGTAAAAAAACACTCTAAAAGTCTTCCCTAACAAGGAAATCTGAAATAATGAAGTACAAACACTAAAGAAAAAAGCAATACTCAGTTCAATTTTACTTAAATAAAAAAGGAGTGATCTTCGTGATTTTTCAGAACAAAGAGTACCCCATAAATTTTCAAATTACCACTGACCCTTTGTGTAAGAGACAAAAGCTTTAAGGCAGCCTCACAGTCATCTTCTTGTTCGCCAGGAGTAAGAGTTTCATAGCAACCTAACAGAACATGTTTACAGACATTTGTAGTCGATTATTGTGCATTAATGTTTTGGCTGCTTCATCTTTATTTGTTCCAAGCCATCAGGAAAAAAGTATTTCAGAATTCAGTAACTGCAACAAGTCATGTTCCTGTCTTAATTTAACTTTAAAAATGAGATATTCAAACAATATTAAATCTCCTATAATGTTAACACACCACCCAATGCTCCAACTCTGAGTAATTTCATGTCACTCTGCACAAGTCCACCCTGGACCATTTGGGTGGTTTAAGGAGTACCGCTGGTAATTTAGCCAAAGGAGAACTGTGCTTTGTTTTCAAAATACTTCTACATCATTGGTGTTAAAAAATGCATAACACATCTTAGAAGATGTCAATACTGAGTAGTATTAACAATATACATGGGACAGCATTTTATTTGACCCAATGATCTCACCGACTTCGATCTAAAACATCCATAAGAAGTCAAATAGAAAAGTCTAAGAAGCTAAATATAATAGGAGTTCAAGCGAAGCATTCAGGCTGCACATGCAGAAGAGACTGGAAAGAAAATATGAGCTTTTTGCTTTTTTGCTACTCACTACAGACTTCTTGTAGAAAATTCACGGGAATTACTGATTTCCAATCAGTCCTGCCTTTCAGGACCTTTTTTAACCTTAAAATATCTAGGATTTTTCAAAGATGTACTTCTACATCAGTCTATTAATTTATTGTCTTAACATAATTAACATAATCTAGCCAACATTTAAGCTTTCCTGGTCCCACCATCCCTTTTAAGCCCCATTTTACAATTGGTGGCGCTCATAGTCTTCCATTTCTCTGATACTATAGTAGAGGGCAAGCCAAACAGCAAGTAAATTTACTCAGCTCTTTCAGAGCTCCTGGGTTAACAAATAGTTCTACTAACTTATTAGTTTTAATCATTTTGTCCTACCATTTTTTCTACTGATAACCTAGTCACAGTTCTCGAGCTTTAAAAAAATAGGCCCTGTTGCTCTAAAGGAAATACCAGTAAATACACATTAACTTTACAGCTGAATATAGAAATTTCAAAGCTACGTGTCCAAAGCCAGGCTTCAGGTTCACTGACACAGAGATGGTTTAATTCACAGTCTTGAAACCTTGCAACTAACAGGCTGTGTTATTTAAAAAGCTGCTTTTTCCAGAGCTATCCATGTTACAACACATTCTTTCACCTAACTGATGAAAAGTGATTATATGAAATGAAAAGAATTTCATACGCAAGTAGCTTTTAACTTCTGAAGATCACTTTTACTTACTGTGCATAGAAGAACAATTTACAGAATTTAGCTATACTCCTCTCCTGTTCTTCCCCAACCCTGTACCCTGCAAAAGCCAAGAACATTTGTGTGTGCCCAAACATTCATAACAAGGACCCAACATGCCTCTGGCATAACTCAGCCAACCCCAAGGCTGAGTGACTAGGTCTCAGCCCTCAGTCAAGTCAGTGTAAAATCTCAAGTCAAGTGCAGTGAGAGTTGGTCTGTTAACAGGAGAAATACATATATCCACACACACACTGTGTATACACTGCCTGGGCCTTCAAACAATTATGACATTTAGTTACCTTGTATTAAAAAGTCATTCAAATTTTGATTATTTAGCAACTAAGTACATTGCATTCCCATTACATTTTCCATAAATATTCCAAAAAGTCACATTATGGCAGTAAGTACAAAAGTTAGTAAAACAAACATACTGCTGAAATCTGTGAGCAATTGACAACAGGTCAGAAACGAGATTTGCGTGCACTAAACTAAATTAGCTTATTCCTATTCTGCTGCTGCAAAATCCACTATCATGCTCTATTTTGCAACAAAGGAGCTTACTTCTTATTCTAGTTTTAGACAGAAGTTTTTAGGCAGAAGTATGATAAGTCTTACTTACTTGGTTTCACTTGTTCACAGGAGTCTTAATTATGCTTTATTTGGGGTGAAAAAAGAAAATCCCACCAAAAAAATGCATCCTTCTGAATCACTTATCACCACCATGTTGCTCAAAGTAAAGGACACCTGTTCTGCCTGGCAACTGGTAAGAACAGGAATTCTTCACGGGTCTATCATACATGTCACTGACATAACCAACACTTCAGAAAAGCACTTCAAATAATTTGGAAATTAGGAACAGCTGAAGGATATACTTTCCTTTTAAGTCTCCCCCAGTTACTAAATCATACATTTGAAGAAACATGAATGTTTGAACTAATAGTTCTAGCTCAAAGTGTTCTCAACAAGTCATTCTTTGACCTAAGATGACGCATTTTTCTTCTAAGAGCTTATTAGATCACAACTACACTTTCACCTCCTCTCCCCCAAGTTTCCCTCAAGAGAAAAGGACATTTACTGCATTTCCATTTAACCCTCACTCTCACAGACAACAAATAGTATCAGTCAGGAAAACTGCTGAAGTACAAAGAAAAGGTTACCATGGGCAGTAATCTCCTCCATTACCTAGAAATTCTTACAATCTGCATAGTTACCAAATTTCAGGTTTGGAAGGAAAACTTTCTAGTAAAACTTAGTAAATTCTAAAAGTTCACTGCATGAATATAACATTAAGAATGTCTTTGTCAGGCTTACAGACTTTTGGATTAACGAGGACCTAGAAAAACTTCATAAATACCTCTGCCTTCCTAAAGCAAAGAGTGAAGATTTCATTTTTAGCCCTCTCTCTCCTAGTTCAGATTTCCTGTCATTTGTGACAAACTAGCAGTAAGATTGAAAGCTAAAGAATAAAATGAAAATATTAAAATAATTATGTAATTCTCTCCCTTTCTCAGGGAAGAAGTGGGAGGAGTTGGGGGAGGTCAGCGCAAAGCTTTGGCTTTAGCTCTGAATGCTGGTAACCTTGCAATTCATTTAATCCTCCCACAATGCAAGAGCAGCTATGCAGTAGTACGAAGAGGGGAAAGACCAGATTCTTTTCAGGTACACAGTGTCGAGTGAAAAAATGATACAAAAAAGTAAACTAACTATAATAAAGAAAAAAATCCTCACTTTGACAGTAGTCACATGGTAGAATAAGCTGTCCCAAGAGGTTGTAGAAGCTCCTGCCTTGGACATGTTCAAAATTCATCTGGACAAGACCACAGACAAACTAAACTCAACTCTGTGTTGAGTATTGATTGGTTCAAAACATACGACTTTGAAGGTCTTCTCCTTACAAGCCTCCATGGTTTATTAACAGCCCCAAGCAGGGCTACATGCTGACTGCCAAAATTTTTTTTTTGTCCTTTTTAACCGTCCTACTCATGGAAGCATTTCATGACATTGGTAAAATAGTACTGATTCAGATCCACACTCTCAGGAAAACATTTAAAAAGCAGCTCTCACCTCAGTGGCAGATTTCCTCACCAGAATTTCTTTTTACTTTTCTAAGGGACTCTTAGAGAAAGAGGAGGTGAAAGAGTAGTTGTGATAAATGAGCTCTTGGAAGGAAAACACATCATCTTGAGTAAGAGGATGACTTGTTGAGAACACTTTGAGCTGGAACTGCTAGTTGAAACATTCATGCAGGCTGCCTACTCCACACTGAAATCCTCCTCATCATCTGGCTCATACACCCAGTTGCAGTCTAAATAAAAAAAGAGCAATGCCTGACTGGACAAAGCATTCAAATATTCCTCCAGCTATGATTAATAACATTCCTTTGTCAACTACTAAAAACTTTTGCTGCGTGAGAAGCACACTTGCAGAAAAGCGTAACTGACATACAGTTTGACATGAGAAGCTATGCCAGATGACGGAGTGCTTACTTGCAAAAATATGCCCCAAAACTGACATCTACCAAATACTTATATGTGGGTGTAAGCAGAGGACAACACACCAGCTTAAATTACAAGGCTTAGGTCAGTTCCATGCATTTTCACATCATCTGCAACATGACATGACATGACAGAGATCCAACAGGAAACACAGAACAGTTGTCAAAGCTAAGTATTGCAACCTGTTAACGAAAATTCTGCTGTAATAAGCTGCACACAGCATCTGGATGACAAATCAAGGAGTAGGCAAAAATGTCAAAAACAAGTTACCTTCTCTCACATTCCTCAGTATCAGTAGTGTAGACATATTTTACAGTAAATATGAAAGCATGCTGGATCTGCCTGGAATTGTGAAGCAAGTATTCTCAACACAAGAGCAAGGATTTCATGCTGCTGTAGACATACTCAGGAGCAAAGAGCTCAATGACCAGTAACCCGCAGTAAGGAAAACCATCTTACCCACTGGTAACCATGCCTGTCCCTTTATAATGCAAAGCATGTGCATGAGAAAAATTAATAAATTAGTCTATACTTGGTGCTTCCATCTAAGTGTGAAAACCCTGTGTCAGGTTTTGAAGATTTAATGTTTCTGCAAATTAAAAAGAAAAGAGATATTTTATAATAAATGACTAGCATGTTATATCAACCTGGTCACTGGAAGATGGCTCTGAATCACGTCAAAATAAGATTAACCTGCAGCTCAACATGCTTCTGCTGCAAATCTGCTGAAACAATTCTCAGACTTGGATATTAGTCTTGATTTTTTTTCACCCTTTTAGGCTTCAAGCAAATTACTTCCAAGAAAACTCTGAGAGTTTTATTCCTGTAATAAAGTCTGCAGCACTTTCTTAAATTGAAATAACCAGCCCCTTACCACCAAACTCAGAGCAGAAAAAACAGCAAACATATTGAATTAACCCTAGTTGATGAGTGCGATAAATAAACATACAAATGAAACAGAGGGAATCACAGGACAAACCAAAGAAATTGAGAATCACTTAATTCCACCTAAGGCATTTCAAAGGCATAAAGAGAGATGTCTAAAAGAAGGTATACAAAATGTGCTTGCAGACCTGGTATTAATACAAAAACTAGTTATGCTCATCAATTCCTTCTTGGGTCTTTAATACATAAAGTTTCATCCTCCTTGACATGATATTATCAAAATATTATTTTTACATGATTCACTGCAAGTATCTTCTGAAGTGGAAAATTCCATTTTTATGAAGTTCAGCAGCACACACTTTTTTGCACAGCAATGTATCTTGAAATACCTTAAAAATGTGAGAACAGCTTTCTTAAGCTCTGCACTGAGTATCAAGTTCTATATTAAAAATATATTCCTTATCTTTCCCTCAAACAGGTTTACAACATACGAAAAGAAACATAATACCTATTAGCAAGCCCCAAATAAATTAAATACAGTTCTCACACCAGGCACACTATCAGAACAATTAAAAAGAAAAGAAAAACGAAACTAAAATCAAAGCTATTTAGCTCTGACAGCGACTTGTTTTGTATCATTATCCCACAGATGCAAAAGGTGTAGAAAGGACATACTACATTTTACCAAGTTTTCAAATAACTTTTCTTCTTTTTCTAACAGTAAATCTTCAAAAAAGAATTGGCTGTTTAAGACGAAAATGAACAAAATGTACTATTGTGTAATGAGTTCGGAACACGTTCTCCAGATGTTACTGTTCAAAGACATTTATATAAATCAGAACAAATCCAGGTCTTGCCAAACTGTTCTGGAAGAACCAGGCAAGCAAGCTGCAGAATTCTCCACTTAAATCTATCCACAAAGAAATGACAATAACCAAACCCCAGTCTATTTAGGTTTTACTCAATCTACACACAAATAGTCATTTTGAACTCTGAATAAAATGTTCCACCCTTAGCTTATGTCCATGATTTCAAAAATTCTAACCCCTTCCTTCTACCACATGCAATGTTTTAGGAAGGACCAGGACTTATGCCAAAGAAGCACCATGCTTCTTCAGCAAGCTTGCAGTCTGCTTTTGAAGCATCGAGATAACATTTTTCTATCTGCTTACACAGTAAAACCCTAACAGTTATGCTGCTTTAGGCTGAATTTTTCCTCCTCCTCATAATAGCCTATGGCTATGTTTCTAAAAGAAGGTAAAAGACACCATGATTATTGATTCAAAATTGCACATAAAAACCTCAGAGTGTCTTCCCACCTGTTGAATTAAGACCCAACTACTAGTAGCTTCTGGGAGGCAGAAAACACTGCCTTAATATATTGCATTACAGCCCATCCAAATTGTGTTCTTGTACTTACTTCTTACCTTTGCACTGTAACATTTGGGACCACAAGAACAACCACAACAGCCCAGAATCTCCATTGACAGATATCTGCTCCCTTACCAGCAGCATTAAGTATACTCTACACAATAAAAAATGTCCTGAAATCACTAACAAAAATATTTACAATACAAACATTTTAAGGTATTTTATGTATTTTGGAGGCAAACTACCAGAAGGTTGTTTTAAGAACAACCCTATACTATATTTACTTCTATTAGCTCAGCTTCAAATGGTTCTCCCATCATTTCATGCTACTAAAAGCCATCAGGATATTAAGCAGTTTTTGCAAGCACATCTAAACTTCAGCCAACAACCTTCACCGAACAGCATAACAACATGGGGACAACTCTATCTTCTCACCCATGTTTTCCTCCGCAGGCTTTCACTTAAAACACAGAACTTGCTTTCAGGAGTTTTCTACAGCTAAAGCTCATAGAATAATATTGTGCTCAAGTAAATACTTATCTTCAAAGAGTAACTACTAGTTTTTTAGAGATGCCGGTGTCCCTTGGGCATGGCTAGGTACAGCCATCTCCTGGCCAAACAAACAGAGACTCATTAATTAGCTTACTGGACTATAAATAAACTATTTATTTACTGAGAATGAAGTGTTCCCTGAAAACTCACAGAGGTGTTTACACCTTAGACACAAGGTCTACAGAATAACAGCCAGGGATTACAGTGGATCAGGTGCTGTAAATAAACAACATTGCTGCAAGACAAGCTAGCATTATCATGGGATGTAACAACAGGGAGCTGTAAGCAAACACATTTTACTTAGTATCAAAAGTATCCAGTTTTGGATGCCCTGTATCCTCCAGCTGCAGCAACCAGAGTTCAGAGAAACTGATCAATAAAGAAAAGCTTCAAATCATAACAATAATCCTGTACTAGGACCATGTGGTTAGGAAAGCCAGAGAAACTTCACCACTGAAGGCTAAAAACAGCCTTTGCCAGTTGATCGGTCCCAAAACATACCCTGTGCTTCAGAAAGAAAATTTTGTAAGGAAGACAGAAAGAAAAGGAAAACAAATATGGAAGTGATAAATAAAATCATTTTTAAAGCATCCAGCTGATTGCTAATGCGGCTAGGTCATCCTGACATAAGGAACATAAGGATACTATTTTCTTTCACAGCTACAACTGTGGTTTCATACGCAGTTCAGTCACTCGCTTTTTGCTGAGTTTGAAATCTGCCACAGGGGAAATTTCTGATTCAACTCCCCCTATTCTCACAGGATTCAATACAAGTGTTACCTCTTCTCCTGATGTTCCTTTTTTTCCTGTGATTTATCAATTTGCAAGAAAATATCCTAAACTGACTGAATAGACAGAAATTACTGTTTACAATCTGCTCCCTATCTATGTCACGCTTTTTTTTAAAATACGGTTTAGAAGAAAATAATCCTAGCAGGTATATTTACACTCCTAGATGCATCAAAATAATAATAATAATAACAAAGCACAGGAAGGATTATATATAAAACAATCCTATAAGCTTGAAAATAATAGGGAAAAAAGAGAATTAAATTTCAAGTTATTTGTGCATTCCCCTTCCACTCTACATGACAAAACCATAAAATGACTAAAGAGAAAAAAAAAATGAAGCTGCTTATTACACATTTACTACTATCTGCATGTATTAATGTCTCTAGCCACGTGTGTACCTCAGTATTACCTAAAAGGAAATTATCTGAGACTGATCTTGTTTCGTCCTACGTACGTATAGGAGTGACACACAGTTGTTATTATTGAGTTTCATTATATCAAGCATCTACCCAGCAAAAAAGCAATTAGTGGCTGCACAGCAGTACATTAGGAAAAAAACTTGGGGACTAAATCAGGCCACAAACTGACAGTCAATGCTGCATTGCTAATAAGGGCAGCAAACATCCCTCTAGAATATTTCAGCACCGTTACACAGAAACCTTGGGAAAAGCACTCTGTTCTAATTGACTGTGTTTGAGGGTATCATAAGCTGCTGTGGGCAGTACATCTCTGTGTGCACTGACACACAAAAAGAGGGGAACAGCAACAACAGAGACCAAACAGAATAGATAAAAAATAAACAGCCATGAGTCAAAAACTCTCCAATCAGTGATGGGACATTAATCCAGAAAGGAAGAAACCTATCTTTCTCTTGTTCACTCTGGGACCACACAGAGGATCCTGAACAGTGATAAATTAATCACATGAGCAAAAGACAAATTCATTCCAGAACATTTCAAAAGAACAACAGCTGAAAAAGGCATTTCTGCTGTATCTCCACAAAGATCAGCTTTAGTATCTCAGTCAACTCTTCATGGAGTCAGTTCAGAACTCCCAAGGGACAGCATTAGGCCACGTCTATTACACCGTGGGCAAGCATTTGCTTCTGGTAGGAGATACCACAGAGACATCCTCCTGGAACTGAGAGAAACTTTGAAATAAAAACTCCCATTCAAAGTATTTATATTCTACCTGCACTTGCAAATAGTTGCAAGGTAATTAAAATAGCATTATTCAGGAATTCCCTAATGAAAAGTAAAAGACTCATTTACACTACTCTTTCCATCAAAAATAATTTTCAATAGCTAAAAAACTTAGAAAACAATCTATTCAGGCCTACAAATACTGGGGATTTAACTTACACAGTCACCTAGAGTCCCTTGATGGCAAACAGAAGGACATTCCATGACAAGGAATTGCAGGTTTCTGCACAATAGGGAATTGAGTGGAACCTCAAAAATCTGCAAACTTCATCTGTAAAAGTGAACATATACACCCAAAAAAAGTCAGCCCCTACCCAAGCACTGCCATGGGGAAAGACCTGCCAAGCTTACCTTTCTTCTGTTGGAGTCTCAGAGTTCTGAGCAAGGACTGATCCTATTCCACATTCTCAAAATATCAAGCTCTGAAACAGCCAGAAAGTTCCTGATCCTTACCCTCACTAAGGACATTTTTTTTGACAAGGCAGCAAGTTCACATTAGATTCTCCCTTCAAGTGCAGGCTAGAATGGTATGGAAGACAAATCACCACAGAGGCCAAATCACCACACAGGCACTTAGAGATAAGGAAGTCCTCAAGCTGTAGGTGTTTTACACAAAAAACACCTGCCCTAGCATTCTTCTAGTGACATCCCTTGTCAATCACTATTTCTGCTATTCTTGTTTCTCAGTCTTCACTTCTGTCCACTTTCTCAATTTTTACCTTGTTGTCATCTCTGTTTTTTCCTCCCATTTCTTTACCTCCTATCATCTCTTCTCCTCTATATTTCTGTCATGTGGATGATACTGATCTTTACATGTTGCAATTTTATTTCACACTTCAGGCAGAGCAACAGGACATGTATTCCCACTCCAAGATCGTTGTTTCAAATCCATTTGCGGACTCAAAGACAAATGGACAGCATTTTCTCTGAAGTATTGTAATAAGAAGGTACTTCCCTTTAAAAAAAAAATTTGAAAATGTTTGCATACATTACCTAGGCTATAGAAATACATTAGGCAGTTTACATCACACTGTCCTTAGGACAGGAAACACCTCCAGAGAGCAGGACTATGGAACAGCAAGCATTCCTTATTTCTATAAAGATACTCTGGAAGTTAGAGGATGTAACTTCTGCAAAACGGTGACAAGCAAAAACCTGTCAGAGGGTGATGGGAAAGGAGATAAAAAATAAAACATGAGTATGCCTTCCAGTGTACCAGACCAGAGGGAGGGGACAAAGGAAAAAGCTGTACAACACTTATTTCCCCTATCTGAAAGGAGCATTCTGCATTAATACTTCAGAAAGTCTACTCATTTTCACAATTATACAGTGACAGATTTTTAAACATTCAATTCAATGCCAGAAAATTGGAATAATGCATTTCAGACCTTGACATAAGATGTATAGGAACAAACATACTATCTTTAGTCATACTATCATGGAAATTAAACTTCCACACACTGACTTATTTACATACAATTCCTTAATTAAATATTTTTAAACATAATTCCTGGTAGCATATTAAAAATTCATCTGATCAAAAGGTTGCATTTATTTCCTCAAAAAGTCAATGAGCTTTCTTTCACTTACTAGTACAGGCCTCTGGCTAAGTTAAAAAATGTAACACTCCACTGGAAAAAAAAAAAAAAAAGAAGCAGCTTTTATATCTAATGACCAATTTATTCTAAAAGCAAATTTCTTTTCTGTCTCTCCAGAGAGACTTCAGTAACATTCTGGACACCAACCAACATCTCTATAATACTACTACTGAGTATTACTATATTAACTTCTTCCTACTATAGTATTAGATTATATTTAGACCTTGACCTCTATAAAAGTGCTTAAAAATGAACTATCAGTTTGTATCAAAATAACAACTTACAGGCATAGACTGCCACCTAGTGATTTTAATTAGCTACAAGGAAAAAGAAACTCAACAAATGAAACAAAAATCAGCCTCTCCTGGAAGACCAGGATAGGAGAAAAAAAACCCATTCATCCCTTCATATTTTATATCAACACATAGGAACAACCTCATATTATATTACTTGTATCACCTATTATAATTTCAGTAGATTCAGGAGGGAGATGGGGAAAGACTCAGTAAGTGTATGTAATCTTCCTCATAAGATTCATCATGCTAGTTAGTTGTCACTTCCATCTGGAATTCCTCCTTATTTTACAGGGAGTCTAGCCTTCTCATAAAACAAGAATTCCATCTAGAATTTATTTCATCTCTGAGACTGCACTGATAGGCAGACACACCCCTCAAAACATATTCTTTCAATTTTTTTGCACTTTCAGTATTTTCTGTTTCTCCTCAGCATCGTAGCTATATTTTCAATACATCCTCCAGCTCATCTTTGCCATTCCCTCTTCAGCTACTGCCTGTTTTCCACTGAATTCCACTATCAGTGAAGAAAGAAGCTGAGTTACCCATGTCCTCTTATCTGCCTTACAAAACTGAATTTCCATTCATGAGTCCTAAATTTAGTTTCCAAGCGAGTCCTAAATTCAGGACCTTATCTTCAGACTCTCTTTCTGTTCAAACTTGTATTTCAGATACATTTTTCACTTACTTATGGGCACCTCAGCAGCATCATAAAGAACTTTTCTTTTTTCCTATGTATTGGGTTTGTATGGCCAGGTTTTGATAGGATGGGAAGGAGCTACAGGGCTGGCTTTTGTGAGAAGCTGCCAGAAACCTCCCCTACATCCAACACAGCCAATGTCAGCTTCAGGACAGCTTCAGGACAGACCCACCTCTGGCCAAGGATGTGCCCATCAGCAAGGTCAGTAATGCCTCTGTGATAATGTATTTAAGAAGGAAACAAAGTTATGGCACAGACTGGTGCAGTCCACAGTGAGGTGGCTGTGCCCCAGCAGCCCATGGAGGTCTATGGGGGAGCAGAGATCCACCTGTATCCCCTCAAGGAACCACATCAGACCAGGCGGATATCAAAAATAAAAAAAAATGTTGTAATCCCATGAGAAGCCTGCACTGGAGCAGGCTCGTGGCAGGACTTCTGGCCCTGTGGAGAGAGGAGCTCATACTGGAGTAGCTTTGCTGGCAGAGTTTGTGACCCCATGTGGGACCCATGCTGGAGCAGCCTGCTCCTGAAGGACTGCACCTTGTGGAAAGGGCCCACACTGCAGCAATTCATGAAGAACTGCAGCCCAGGGGAAGGAGTCATTCTGGAGAAGTTTATGGAGAACTGTCTCCCATGGGAGGAACTCCATGCTGCAGCAGGAAAAGCACTCCTCTCCATAAGGATGAAGCAACGGCAGAGACAACAAGTGATGAACTGGCCATAACTCAAATTCTCTGTCTCCCTGTGCCACTGGGTGCAAGGAGGAGGCAGAGAATCAAGAGTGAAGTTAAGCCCAAAAAGGAGAGAGGGGTGGAGGGAATGTGTTTTTAAGATGAGTTTTACTTCTCATTATCCTACTCTGATTTTGATTGGTAATAAATTCAACCAATTTCTGTAAGTCAAGTCCATTTTGCACATGGCCATAATCAGTTTGTGCAGCTTTGGTGGGTACTGGCCTCCAGCCAGGATCAAGCCACCACATCAAGTCATGCCTTCTCCACCTCCTTCTCTCTCAATCACTATCAACACCTTCAGTTCATTTTCCACCTAGACCTAAACACCAGAATCTGTAAAACAAACTTTTTATTAATGTAGGAAAACAGCAAAAAGCTTTTCAAATTTTTCCTTCTCTTCTAGCTGACATGCTTTTCCTCTAGCAAATATGATCTTTGCAATAGTCTGAATAAATGTGAAGAGACAGCTTCCTACCTTCTTAATCTGATCTCACCAGCACTTTATATACTATACCCATTTTACTTTACAATCACCTGAAAGAAGAGCACTTATTAGTTTTTCCTCACAAAATCTATCCTCATATTCACCCTGAAGAGGTCAGTACCCTTTTTGAGCAAATGGAAATACTAATTTCATTAGTCCTTGTTCAGTGTTCATATAAGTACAATTGTACTTCATATAAGTACAATTCTCATGTTCCCTCCTACATTTTAAAAGAGTTCTTTCTAAATATTCCTGAAGTCACATCATAAATCCTTCCTCAAAAATTTCATTAAAAATCTTTGCTATTATACCCATGAAATAAATCTGACTCTAGCTAGGCTGCTGATGTGCTGTGACTGCTGGCTATCATCCTGATTAGCACAGCGCAAACAGTCCTTTGCGCTCCCTCAACAGACCCCCTGTGCTCTGTCAGGGCTGTCACAGAGTCTTTGAACAGCACTGGCACATTGGAATACACCACCAATAAAATGCTACTACAAAGATTAAATAATCTCTTTCCTTCATTCCAATATTATATGACTCTCTTACATTAAAAAAACCCACCAAATGACCCTCAAAGCACCATCCTAAAAATACGAAGTTTGTCCCTTCTGTCTTTTAAACTGGAGATGCGCACTAAAACCCAAGAAGGTTGCTTAAGCAACCATCTGCTCCTGTTACTTACTTGCCAAACGACATCTGTTACCTATGTTTCCAGCAACTGGTTGCTGTCTCAGAGGCCTGCTTTTAGTATGGAGTCTAGTACACACAAGTCAACATATCACACCAGTCACAGAACTGTAACTCAGTCTCAACAAGCGGCACTAAAGATCATGGCTAACAGAAGTTCTATCCAAATTAACTGATCGTTAACATGCAAACTAGAGAGCAAGAGAACATCTACATAGTAACTGAAGCAGAGAAGCAAGACAACAAAATATGGTTGTGTTTCTGAAACTTCTTAGAAGTACAGTCTTTGTCATCGCCCTTTTTTGGTTTACTCAAAAAAAAATAACATCCTTGTTCTCCAAGACGGCTGTAACACATCTTTATTTTCATTAAATAGATTTAATCACTTGCTGCAAAAGGTCCAAGTCATCTCTGTGCCTTGAAGAAAGTAAGCTGCTGAAACTTAATACATTATAACCTCCTCTCCTCTGTAATAGCCCAGTGGGGGAGTAGAAATTGCAGTGGGGGAGTAGCAATTGCCAAATTAAAAGCTGTATCATGTTACTGTCTCCACAACCAGCTTCCAAGACCTGTAAAATACTATACACTAATTAGCCTGCATACATGAAACATTGATTTTATGGTTTTTTAGCATTCCAGTAACAGCACTTCTCACAGCAAAATGAGTAAAAAAAAATTATCAGAGATGTTAATATGAAACTGATGTCAGATTTATAAATTAACTTACCATACTTGTCTCGCAAGCCAACTGTACATCTAAAGACTCCACCAAAGGCCACATCTTCACCAAATATAACTGAAAATAAGAACAGTAGGAGAGGCTAACATTATTCCAACTAAACTATCGTGGTTCAAAGGCTTTTATATGAGACACTAACAAAAGTAACTCCTAACATTTCATTTCACTTTAATATTTATCCAAATCTAAGCATTTCTCATGCACAGCCTGACTATAACAAATGAAGAACCAAGGTTAATGAGGAATCAGAACACTAACACAGCTGTCTCAAAACAGAATTCATGAAAATTATTCTGTTAGGCTTTTATTAGCTATCTACTTTTTTGAAATATCCTATAGTAACACAGTGTCTAAAACTAAATGAGTAAAATTCCAAAAAGCACTTACATTCAGTCACAAATGAGTCATTGAAATTAAGCCTTCTTTTTCAAATGGTAACCATTTTCATTCTTCACCCATAGATTTCAATAAATACAGTGTATTGAAAACCATCAAATTGAAGTTTTTTTCAAAATATCAATCCAATATGAAATGTCAAGCCTCCTCCAAACATACTTGCCAGACCCCAGAAGAATGACTTCAGAGGAATCCTCTACATAATAGAGAAGTGTCCTTAATAACTAGGACACTTCTCAGTATTTAACACTACCATTGTTGTAGTCAATAAAGTTGTATCATTAAAAGTATTTGTCTTTAAAACTTAGCATCATATCAACTAATCTGTTCGGGTTTTTTTCTTTGAATTTAGGGAATGGTTATGTCTAATTTTTCTTAAAACACTTTTGTTATCTGTTTCACAGAAACAACTATTGCCCATTTCAATATATTAAGCATATAAGATGTGCAGCAATATCACCAATAGCTGCCTGCATGAACCAGGGTCAGTTCTGATTATTCCCCAATTCTTCAATATTCTCCATATTCTGAAGGACACAAAATAATAAGTTAACCTTCTTGTGTTTCAAATATTATTCGTAATTAAATAAATAAACTTCTGACTGGAATCACTAAAAGGGATTAGCATACTTGTGCTAATCACATCAGTGACACCACTTAAAAATAAATTTTATAAAGATGCAAAATGAATGCACTCATGGACTGCATGATTGAACTATGTCCCTAAATCACTTCTCTAATTTTTAACAATAATTTGGGAGGGGTTTTATGTACTTAAAATCTTTGCAACTCCTATCTGTTACCATATGGCCCCTTACTTTAGAGCCAGCTGGCATATACAAAAAATATTCACATTTAATGCTGGTATCCACAAACTCAAATGGATTTACTCATTCAGTTTAGCCACTGAAATTTATTTTCCTGGAGACATTCTAATTCTCATCAACACAAGTATGAGGATTTCCACACTTAAACAACAATTGCTCAATTCCCATACAACTAAAAACATATGAAGGACATGTTTTCCATTGCGAAAAGTCCGAATTAATTCAGTAAGTGCAGTGATTCTGAGAACTCACATCTGGACTGTAGAACTCCAACATGGTCTTGCAAAGGGCTTTACAAAAACTAAGCCCTGCAAAGCTGAGGAGCAAGACTGGAACCTTAGAGCAACTGGTTCTCTAAAGGCTCAAGATTACATATGAGTCTAGGTTCCTGATGGACTAACATTCAACTTGCTTTTATACAGCTGATTCTACAGAAATGGTAATAAAATCTGTTCTTGACCCTAATTTACCCTCAGTCATCTAAGTTTAATCTAATCAAGGTGCATATAAAACAGCTGAGATTGAAAGGGAATGTATACAGGCATAGTACTGAACAGACAACACAGAATTTGTCCCAACAGGTTAGACAATTAGTCAAACTTTAGGTTGAGCAGTGATTCAAGCAGCGCCAAAAAGGGCTACTAACAAATTAAAAAGAAAACCCAGAATTACAAGATGATGCAGCCTTAGCAGCTGTGTTCATGGCAGGAAGCATCTCTTTCAGATATCTGGCCATCATTATGCCTTTGTTAGGATAACAGAAGCAAAAGACCTCCTGTTATGTATAAGAATTAAAAGTGGAGTAAATAGTTGTGTGCAATAGTTTAGGATAAGCCTTTTAAATCCCACTATAATGAAGTGGCATCTTCCAAGCTATGGGCCATCCAGACCGCAAAAGCCCAGCAAATCTTGCACTGCTTATGCACAACAACGAACAGAAATCAGTAAAGCTATAATTTCATTTTGGAGGGCAGGGAAGAAAGCAGAATGTACAGAGCAAGGAATATATGGTCTCTAAAAAATAGCACTTTAAGGGAACAGAAAGTTTAAGAAATGTAGAAGTAATGTTTACATTTTTAAAACTCTGACTAGTGGGACTCAAGCTTCTCTCAAGGACAGTCCTCATCAGTAACACTTTAAACATGTTAAATAATGTATCTTCTGTCCTCACATTCAAGTGCAATACACAGAGCTAATAGAGAAGATACAACTACATTTTAGACCATATAATCCATTAGTAATCTGTTAATGCAACACATTTTTAAGATTTGAGATCAAAGTGTAGTAATAGCTTACTCGAAAACTTTAAAGGCCATTAAATATTATACATAGATAGGCAAACCAAAACACAATTTATACAAAGCAAAACACACTAACAAGTATAAGGTACCTGCAGTTGGATCTTTGGCTAAAGCATTGTCCAAGGCACTTGTTATGGATTGAAAGAGATTCATCTTCTGAGTTTGCCCTGTGTGAAAGTGACCATTCCGCAATTTAATTTGGTTCAAAACACAAAGTACATTAGAAAACACTGGTGCAAACATGTCTAAAAACTTAAAAACTTAACCATCAAAAACAAGATCCCTGTTAGGAATACCCAAGATTCATTTGCTGAATTAACTTAAATTATGGGATAGATGGGATTGGGCATTGTATACTTGGCGTTCTCAAAGACTGTAATTCTACTTCCAATCTTTTTTTGGAAAAAACTATGCTCTTGCCTAGAGCAAATGCAGCTTTGCAAAGGTCAGTCAAGCACTGGGAACAATGGCTTCCTTTTCAAAGGAAGAAACCAACATACCATCATTTTGAGGACTGGGATCCCCTCCCTCACTAAAATTCACTGGAGCTTACTTTATCATTCTTTAATCACATTTTTTTAAGCTCCAGCCTTTCTCATTTACAGACATCTATTATTATCAGAAATTTTCTAGACCACAGGCCTGCACTGCAGTTAGTACGTGCCTGAAGCATCAAATCCATACTTCAAAGAAAGAAACTTGGAGCTGAAATAAAGCAAGATGTTTAATTCAAACCAGGGCTACCAGAGTGCCCTTCTTCATTCCAGCACTGTCGGGAAAAACAAGGAGACCTGAAAGCAAAGATGGACCAAAACAACAGCCTAGTCCTCACTACTGTGACCAATTCAGATTCTCCAAGCAAATAAAATAATTCTTAAAAGAAACCAAATAAGTAAGAAATTGCTTGGCTGATATTTGGTGGCTCTTTAACTGGAAAAACCTCATAAGTCATGACTAGAAGCCACAGTCCAGGAGAATGCTACCTACCAACACACATAGTGTGTAAAACTAGATAAATAAATAAGATTATTAGATGAAGATCCCACACAAACTAACAGGTGTCAGAATTCAGAAAGGTGAACTACATTCTTTTTCCAGTACTTACAGTACCTCTCAACAAACGTTCAGCTTCCCTTTCTTCTAAATCGTTAATTAATGTTAGTATTTTCTGTTAAAGACTCATGTCACACCACACCTGAGTAGCTGCATTCCTACACATTCCTGTGCTAGGTAACTTCACTTGTTATACTCTACGTGGTCCTTTAAGGAGAGGAAAATGCAAAAAACTGTTCAAGTGATATAAAAGCCCTAATGAACAAAATTTACAAATTCAAGAAAAGCAAAGCTCAGGAATAGCACCTGTTTCTCTCTTTCCCTAGTCACGCACATTAGTACTTAGGTTTATCTTTTCTACAAGATACCATTCTTCCAGTATTTGATATAAATAAATGGCTATTGCTTAAGCTATTGTCAGAAACTCCTCACCATGATACTTCTAACCTGCTTCTCTTGCTTATAACACAGGCCTTTGTATAAACCCCACAGAGGAAAGGGAGAACTAATTGTGCCTTTTAGATTTGAACTTGAAGCTGGAAAAGCAGTATCTCAACAATATCAGGATCAGTATTGCCATCATTTTATTTCACTTCTACTGCTTTTCAAAGAATTTTGAAGTTAATGGCAATAACTGGCATGCCACTCTGGAGCTTCTTCTCATGATCTCAAGCAGGGACCTGCCATACACAAGCTTCACCGCGCACCTCCCTGGATGCCTGTTCATCTTTATCACTAACAAAAACGGTAGAGAAAACTCTGTTTCTGTTGGTCATGATCAAGATGCAACACCAAGGTATCCAACCAAGTAACAAGTTTTCTAGAGGACAGTGAGGTTCACGTGACAGAAACAGCTGTTCTGCAGCTGGCAGGCTTCTCCCAGGAGAACTCAGCACTAGACATTTGCAGGGATGTATCTCACAAATAAAAGCCAAACGCCATACGCTGCTCATTTCCAAGTTATCTGTGTTTACTCTCAACCATGTGACCACGAGGATGACCTCGAACCTTTCAGCGGACAGCAGTCTTTATTCACCATAGGTTTATTATCACACTCATGACCTAAGCATGCAACACAAAAACCAGGATAGATGTCAAGTCAGTAAGTTACTGCTAGAAGCTTTCGGTACAGGACAGGGGCCGAGGATGGCCTTGCTGGTCTCAGCACATGACGGGCCCATCTACCGCAGCTCCGGTTCTGACAGCCCAAAACACCTCGCCGCCCCACCGTCGAGGGGGCCTGCGGCTCCGCCGGCCCCGCCAGCGGCCCGCAGGGGCCTTCCCACCCACAGCCCAGGATTTCTGCGGAAAACCTGTGGGTGGAAGTGCCGAGGACACAGCGGGGTCACGCGGCCGTGCGGATGCCCCTGCCGCCCGGGGCCCGACTCGCAGCGCACCACTGGGCGCGCGGCGGGTTCTGCCTGCCAGCCTCCCTCCCTCCCATCCCGGACGGGGTTGTTGGCGGCCTCCCCCAAGAAGGCGGGGGCGATAGGCCGGACCCGGCGGCAGAGCGAGGTTGAGGCCGGCCCGCGGGGTGGACCCCGGCCCAGCCGCGCTCTCACCGTACTCGCTGGGCGCCGGGTCCGNCGTGGGGGGCGTGGACGCGCGAGCGGCACGCGGCAGCCGTGAGCGCGCCCTGAGGGCGGGAGCGCGCTGCTGCTGTGTCCCCTCACAGCTACAGGGACAGGGACAGCCAGGAGTACAATCGTAGGGACAGCCACAAGCCATGGCCACAGGCACAGCCATGGCTGCTGTCACAGGCACGGCCACGGGCGGGCTCGCCGCACGCTCGATGCTGTCACAGTCGCAGCTGAAACCAAAGCCTTTACCTATCGCCTTAAACTCTTCTCTTTTCTTCCACTGCCATGGTTGTCGTGTCACCACCCCAGAATGGACAAATCGTAGACTGGTTTGGGCTGGAAGGGACCTTAGAGATGATCTGGTTCCAACAGACTTGCCAGCGGCAGGGACGCCTTTCGCTAGGCAAGTTTGCTCAGGGCCCACCCGACCTGGCCTTGAACGCTTCCAGGGATGGGGCGTTCACAGCGTCTCTGGGCCACCTGTCCCAGTGCCTCACCATTCTTGCAGTAAAGAATTATTTACCTAATATCCACTCTAAACCTATGCTCTTCCAGTTTGAATCCATTCCCTCTTCTCCTGTCACTACATGCCCTTGTAAAACTCTCCATCTTTCTTCTAGGCTCCCTTCACAAATATCTGAAATCCTCACATTCTATCCCACCAGCTGCCCCAGAAGGGTAAAAAGAATTCATAGACCTGCAAATATTAGCTGTTCCACTCTGTCTCTCAAAATCCCTCTCAACTGCCCATCCAACCTGTCTCTCAGTCTCTCTTATTTCAAATTAATTTTTTCCAAGGTCTTTTCTTCCAAACACTCTTGCCCAGACCTTTGTTACATTGTTTTATTGAAATTATGATCTTTCGTATGGACATAATTTCTTTGTCAGGTTTTATAAAAACATTCTTTTTAATTTTCTCATCACGAAAGTGTGACCACCTCATATTCCTTCCATCATCCAGGTGAATCTCCTTGGTCTACTTGGTCTACTTTTGCACTTTTTCCTCTGTACACCCATCCTTGCTGCCTTTCAGTTGCCTCCAGATCAATCCTTTCCCTTTCGTTAGTGCTTCACATCTTGTCCCTGTGCATGCCTCTTCATCAACCTGTTTCATGCAGCCTCCAGTGCATGTGACAAGCTTTGAGTTGTTCTTCCCTGTCTGTTTTGATATTATATATAAGACCAACCATACTGGCTAGCATTTTTGCTTTGCTCCAAGAACTCTAATTCAATACAGTGCCTCAAAGAAAAAGGCTAGAAATTAGAATTATACATAAATGGTATCACCTCTTTCAAATGAGAGGGCTCATATGTAATCCTGTATGAACAGGGCCTAGTTTAAATACTGGAATGTTAGATTTCATGTCTAACACAAAATATGTGTAACAGTTATTATTAGATTTTTTCCTGAGTTCCAAGCCACTACTGAATATCCCTGTAATGACCACAGTTCCATTTCATTAAAGACTATTGTTTCATTATGTATTTTGTGAAAAAATATTTTTTCATGTTGATATAGAATTTCTTAATCATTGAGATTCATGCAAAGTAAAAGGCTTAATCCTCCTGCTAACTGGGGAGACCATCCACTTGCTCTTTAACATGCCCTTTATCCTTAGAGACTGCTGAAAAAACACTCAAATTTTGAGTGATTGATCATGGGATCAGACAAGTTTGAACCTATACCAGTATATTCCAGGGAAACAAGGCATTATTTAAGTTTCCAAAGGGGGTGAGAATTTTAACAAACAATAGAAAAGCCATCTTTGCAATGAACAATGAAATGCTGAGGTTGCTTCCAACTTTAACTGAAGGCAACACATAGATGTTTGAAAAGGTTTAGTACCTGGAAAACATCATAACCATCAAGTGATATATAATCATGTCATATGTATTGCTAATATTGCTAATATATTACATGATATATAATCATGTAGTATGTATTGCTAATAGTGGAAGACATTACAAACATCCAAGTTTACTATTCCAATAATTGTGTTTCTTTCAGAAAGCAATGTATCTGAGTAGGAGGAATTTATCTATACTGTGGCAGGACCTGCAAAACTTATAAATGGAGAGCAATAGTATAGAAAGGAATTACTTTACATGTGAATCTGTCATCTATTACTAATGTGTCTGTTGCTGTGAATTGCTAAACTCATACTACAAACTGTAAGATATATTCTGCTTATGTACAGTTAGTATATGCTGTGACTCTTGTCTCCTATACCTGGTAAATACATTAAATATGAAAAGGAAAAGAATGGTCATGTGGCCCAGTATCTTACAGAGGAAATTATAGCATTCGGATGGAAAGGTGGAAAGAAGAAATACCTTCAGTAAGATGTTCATCTGCTAGTCAGACCTAGGTGAAGGAGAAAAAAGTTTCTGGAGATATACTAACACCTAAATTGTTGTTGCCTTTTGAGTACAAAAGATGGTTTGTCCACATGGCCTTGGATATTTGCACTGGTAATTAAAAAAAAATTTTAAAAGAGGCAATCAAAGAGGTTTATCCAAATGTACATTGGCTGATCAATATTTTAGTGGAGTTTAGTCCCAGCATTTATGTCTTTCCAGCTCCGATGGGGTAATCATTATATCCATGTTGTTACTGGTATATATTATGATATTCCAGCAACTTCAATTACATTTTGAAGACCTTTTTCTCTTTTGGAAGTTGTTCAGTCACTTAGGGCCACTTCTGTTAAATCTGTACAGCAGACATTAAGAGCTGAAATCAGCTGCATTCCCCATCTGTGTGTATTAGTCATTTTGCACATCCTTAGTATTGTTGACAACCATTAAAAAACTCTGGCAGGGATTACTATTATTTGTGAATAATCATGCAAAGCAATTAATGAAGATCTGATGATGATTGCAGACCCTACTGACCCAGACCAGATTACACCCATATTTATGCCAGCATCAATCAGATGTAGCTCCTTTGAAGTCCATGTTGTTGCCTCTGATTGACACAGATCTAACTGTGAGCAAACTGCAATATTGGATTTGGACATAAACATATGGCTCCAAGTCAAGTATTCTATTTCAAAATCTCTCAAATTTTTTACATAGCTTGCAGCTGAACCTTGAACTTGTCAAATTTCCTAGTAGGTGTTACTTTAAATTGCATTTCTGCAGATGATGAAGCATCCAGGCGATTTCTGTTGCATTCCTTCAAGCACTGTTGTTTTCTTGTCACTTCTGTCTGATGTGTTATAGTGTTGCTGTAAGTTTTCCTCCCTGCTCTGTGGTTCATGGAAGGAATTTTGTTGCATGTTTCCACCCCAACAGCTCATTAGCTGTTTTCCCCCTCTTACAGGAGTTGCTAGTAAGCACTCTTGTCACGCTAATCTTAGGTTTTGGCACTACAGCTGTTTTCATGCTTTGTTTGTTGTCTTCTGTCTTCCTTCTACCCTAATTATTGTCTGCTTTGTCCTTCTTTTATGTACTGATACTTTGGGGCTGTTTTCTCCCATCCCTCTTCCCTCAGACAAGTGGGGTTTTTTGTTTGTTGGGGACAGTAATTTCTTTCTTGGATACGTGAAAAGGAGAAGTTGTACCATTTGGCCTGACTGGTTTTATTGTCAGTCCTGTACAGATTAAATGTGGGAACAGAAAGGGTTGTCTCGCTCCTAAGAATGAGTAAGACAAACTGAACAAGACCAGAGCAGTAATGGTTTTGATCAACAGGACTTAAAAATAAATGGTTTCATCATAAATGCCAGAAACCCTTTTGCAGTTTAGCAGAGAAATTATTATTTTACACTTTGCTAAAAAGCAGGTCGGGGCAATCTATCTGGAACCAGACAAGTTGTAGTCTGGCAGAGAGCAGAAAAAAAAAGGAAAAGAAGTTTTAATGGCGTAGTTTTGCACTCATTTTCATGTGAGGTCAGAAATTATCCAGTTACTTCTGCCAAATGACCCACCTCTATGGTAAGACAGTGCTTCCCACTCAGCCTAGAATAGTAACTGTGGGTTTCATCACCAATTGCTTTTTAGATTTTTAAATACTGCACACTTAGATTGAAGACAGTCCTATTTTAAATTACATGAGTAATTCATAACATTAAGTGAATCAAGGCTAGAAACTGCAGTGTCTATCCATAGAGACAGTATTCAGCTTTCTTTATACGACATTTCAGTGTTTCGTAATTACAGGATGAGAATCCCACTCTGTTTAATTCAATCAGTTTTAATTGCCTTGAATCCACAGAGCATATTTAACTCTATTTTCTACTAACTTAATCTAGAAATACCTGTACAGGGAAATTATTTCTAATACTTGACAGCTTATAATTCTAATGCCAAAAAAGTCATAATTAAATCCTATTTGTGCAAGGAATGGGGATCATATTTTTATCCTGGGGATAAGTGTAGGAACAATTTACCTGAGAACATCCTAGTTTCTTATCATTTCCACTCTTCAAATCATAACTAGATTTCTTTGTAGAAGATGTACTGTAGCCCAAACAAAAATTACTATCTTGATAGCAAAACTACTGGGTGAAGTCATGCTGAAATAATCTTGTTGATACCTTGCAGTTCTAAAACGCTTGTTGTTGTTCAGTAATAAGTGAGAATTGCTATTTGACTGGTCAAGAAAATATGCCAAAAATCTTAATCAGATTCAGAAACGTGAAGTGATGGATTCTTCAGGTGTATTAAATGTATTTTGGTGTATGTATATATATACACATATAGCTGACATTATAAGCAGTATTCAAAAAACAAATATACAGAGATGGCTTTAGGTAATGGTCATGTGATTTAAAGAAGTCACATTTGGATCCCATGAGTTCCCAACAGATTTCCACACTGTTCTGTCTGCTGCTGGCAGGTGCTGCTGTAGAGATAACCATGTACCAAGCAACACGTTCAAGAGGTTTAAATAAGTGTTTGAGGCAACGTTCACCTTGCCACAGACTGGCCTTTAGCTGCTGATCAGAGTGGGAGCTGTGATCAGTTACAAAAGTAATAAATCTCTCCCCAGAATGTCAATAGTAATTTCTGAAATTAAACATACCAAATGTGTACTCTACTAGCCAGTGAACAAGTCCTACTGCAGCCATATAATTGTAAAATATGCCAAACTTTTACATGTGGAGACATCAATTTCTGTGCATCACCTGACCATTTGTTGAACTAGTATCAGTAGCCAGAGAAGCAGTATTGCATGAGCCAGTGCAGCATCCAGACCCACGTTTCATTGCTGTCAAACATGAGAAGACTGAAGAGAACTGTATTCAGAGTGTGAATAACCAAAGCTACCCAAGATTAGATCACACTTTAGGGATACTTGTGCTACTAATTTTATCAGAGCCAAACCCCATAGTCAGCTGTCAGTTTGCCTAAATTTATTCCAAACTGCAAGGGATTTTTCCTCCTTTTATTTTGACCATCTGTGCAGTTACAGAATGTTCTAGGTATTTTTTTTCTAGACTAGGTTTCAGGTATTGGTTCACATTCAGATTCTAATGCTGCTTTCACTGTGGCACTGCTGTCTGCACCACTGCAGTCATCCACTTGCAGACATCTTTAAATAAAGTAGCTGGTTGTGGTATTTATTATTATTTCTCTTTTCCTTTACCTAATCAATTTTCTTCATCCCAGCAAAAATATCTAGGTGCATTTTTAAATTTTAATGTAGAGTGTATCTTTCTATATTCTCTTTTGACTAAAGATTTTCATCGCCAGAGAGTACCTGAAAATTCTGTGGGTCACCACCAAGAGAAGGAATGCTTAACCCTCATGCAATTTGCATGGGTCTGGGAAATCTAGGATGGGTTCAGCATGCCTATGCCCCATTCAAAAAAGACAGCTAGGTTGTGGCAATGTTGTACATTAAAGCTTTCTTTTATATAAAAGATTTGACTTTTATATAAAAAGATTGTTTCAAATACATATATGACAAGCTTCTGCCTAAGTTTAACTTAGATGAACAGGATATCTTTAAACAGGTTTTCAGTGGCACCCTACAGGATTTAGACTAATTTAGGCAGCCCAGATCCCACTGAAAGCCAGAAATAATAATTCACATTTTTATTCCTAACTTTCATCTTTCTCTATATTTAAATAAATATATCAATGTCTATTAGAAGTAGCATAAATTGAGAATTGTCTTACTGGTTTGTAATTTTTAATGTATACCATTAGGTGGCAGGAAACAGTAAAGATTTACTTGATGAAATACATATGTTGAAATACAGATCTATCAGATTGTTCTCTCCACCCTTTTTGAATCAGATTTCCTACTGTGAACTGTCAAGAGCTTTGTTTAGCTAACTATTAAATGACTTACCAACAGGGCTCACTGCTTTCATCAAAACTGCTTCAGATTTCATTTTTGTGCAATCCTTTTGTGAAATAAGGAAAAACAAACAAAAAAACAACAAAAAACCCCAAACAAAACAAAAAAAAAGGCAAGGCAAACTCATTCCACTGAGAGTTCCTTGAAAACTGAACATCAGCACGTTGTGTATCTTCTTCTAGTCTGCTTCTGGTCAGACTAAATCTGACTGCTGGAAGAAGCCCCTTGACCAGTCTAATTCAGTAAGCATTGGTGGAAGGCAAGAAAGCTCATTATTCTTTTGAGAGCCTTGATTGTGAAGCCTATGCTTTTGTCTGGGTCTGGTTATAAATAGGGACATTTTACATAGCATAAGTACAACAGGATTGAACTAACAAAGCTTAGACACCCAAGCTGACAGAGAGACGGCTGCAAGTAAAAAGATAGGGAATTTATACTGCTAGCAACTTTTATGTCTCTAAATCTAGCTGACTGCTGATTTTAGAATTGCAGTGGATGTCACTGGTGAGAGGATAGATGGCAGGAATCACAGGGCAAGACTTGTCTGCTTGATAACTCCCTCAATGATTGATGTATGGGAAGTTAATTGCACTACTAGCGACTCTGTAGGAGATAAGGAAATCTATGCTCAGCATTTCCCAGAGATGTGGAATTAAATCCCTTGCAAGTATAGATTTAAAGAGATCGAAAATTTAGAGAATTTAAAAGATTTATTCTTGCTCCCTCAAACTCATGCTGTTGGTAGGAACACTGCCACAGTTGTCACATGTGCTTAACTGCAAAGACCCAAAGCAGATTTTTCCATATGTTCTAGTTCCATATTTTCTAGTGCCAAATAATTAACAATTACAGAAAATACTATACAGTTGCAGTTTGCCATTCCCACTTGATAAGCTAACACCTGAAAGAAGAGAAGCACAAGAGAGATATTTTGTTGATTTGTTATTGATTAGTCTGCTATGCAGAGAAATTCAGCTCAATGTAGTTTTAACGTGGCAGTGACAGTAAAGTGAGTGACAGTAAAGAGATAGAAATCCATTATTCACAGAAAAATGTGTGGTAGCAACTCAGAGAACCCTTAACAGTGTGTCTCTTTTGTGTCAGGCAATTGCCTCTGGGAGCAAGGAGTCCTTTGTTTCCCCTGTTCAGCCCTGGCATTGTCTGAGAACGCTGATAGTAACAACACAAGCTATAACCCCACTATTTGTGAAGTCCACATGTCTTCTTGAGTTAGAATTCAATATTCTTAGTCTTAGTCTCTGAGTTTTAGTAGTTGTGTTGTATCCACACAGGCCAGGCATAGGCAATCTTGTGGGAAACTCTCTATCTCAAACAGGAATCTTCAATAGCAAAAAACGGCAGGCCCAATAATAATAATGGTACCACAAGCTGACTTAAGCAACAGATTCTATTGACTTGGATTGCAGAAAATCAGATTCCTTCCAAATATAAATACTCAATGTCTGTGCACATCACAGTCCCATGGCGGCCGTGGCAGAAAAGGTGGGTCATCTTCAACAGCAATTTCTTTCCCTCACAAATAGCTACAGATTTCAGAAAGCTGCCAAGCAGGATTGAAACTAATTCAACATGCTATCAGGCCTAGCATCTGACAGCAGTATTGGTACTCCCAATGGATCAGTCTAGCAGTCAATCTACAGATCACCCTACCCAGTTTCTACCTTCTAACTGTGTAGATCACAGACCTCCCAGGAAAGATGCAATATAGCCCTGGAGACCATGGGAGAGGAGCTGCAGTGTATTTGGAGATTGAGCTTGGACCCTGTGTGAAATCAAACAAGCAATATTTTTCTGGTGCATTGTGAGTTGTTCAATAACCAAAAATTTTTGTCTTTGAGAAACTGATGAAAAACAGGGATCACTAAGCAAGTGTGTTTCTCAGAAGGAATTGTCTTCAGTGGTGCTGCTCAAGCTCTCCAAAGGACAGGCTGCTGGGAACAGGTGGTGCCATGCAGTGCAATATGCAATGCAAGCTGTGTGCACATTGCAATTTGCCCCTGGAGTCTGCAGCACACTGCGATCCCTAGGGTGGATTGGGCATGAACTGATTTGTGTTTGCACATCCTGATGCTGCTGCCAGGCTTTCACTAGCACAGAGCCTAGCAGGACATGGGTAAATGCTGGGATTTGGTCTGGGGCAGTGGTGATTTACTCATCTTTGTGGGAAAGGAAGGAACAACCATAACCATCAAGCTGACCACTTATTGTGCCTTATGTTTTTAAAACCACAGATAAGTAGTACAAAGTATTTGGATCTCCACAAAGGAAAGGTCTTTCCAGTCTGCATAATTCAAATGTGGGTTACCATATGCCTGAAGCTAGGAAACATTGTTTATATATTACCAGCCTGTTTTCCTTATGTTGTTCTTTACAGTTTTATCAGTAATGTCAAGAGTTGCTTACTCAGCTGAGCTAAAATCCTGAATATTTCCTTTTGTATCTTTGGTCCTTTCATTGTTGTACAATCAGATGTGAAAGTCTGCTCAAGAAGAGGATAAATACATTCAGAGATATTGTCATATTTTGAGAGTGTAAGGACCTAAATAAGCAATCTCCCTGGATTCTCCTTAGAATTTACAGTTGTTTGCAAGAGTGGGCACAACCACCTTTTTGATTTCTTCTAATCTGTGTCCGAGAGGAAAAAGTTCATCCCCCTTTGCAGGACTTTGCATCTTTTATCTACTTTCTGAGGTGGATATAATAAAAAAAAGAACTTGAAAAATCATCTGCCTCAACCCCCTTACCCCTCCTCAAAAAAACCCCAAACTATTGATGTTCTGTATCATCTCCTTTTTATAGAAAGCACCAAACAGTTTGGTTTTGTTGTTCTTAAACTGCCTATATAATGAACTGTAGATTTATACTTTCCAGTGCTTTCTTTTCAAGAGCCCTCAGTAAACTAAAACATATTTCAAAATGCAAAACCATTGGTCCAAACTAACTCAGACTAATGAATGAAAACAATTTCCTTTGAAAGAGGGATCTCAGGCAGCATAGTAGAAGCAAGTTAGCTAGAGAAGTAAAAATATTCTGGCGGTCAGCAGAACAAAATGTATTTCCTAGGCATATGATGACTGTATGAACACTTAAGCTATCTAACATCTTTCTCTGTCTTCCTGTCTCCCTTCTCACATCACCCAGAAATGAGATTAGTGGAAAGAAAGAAGTATGCTTTCCTAGTACACTTTCCTTTGCATGCTGAAAAGGTTATAGCAAGAGGTAGGATGAGATAGAAAACAGGAGTGGTTTTGCTCAGGTCTGAAGATGCTGGAATGATTTACATTGCAGGAGAAGAATGCCTAGGGTTGTTTTCCTTCAAATATGCCAGGAGGTAGTACAAGACCTACTGGTGGTTTCATATGTATTGTCAAAGCTACTGCCTACGACTGCACACACTCAGCTTCTTGTGAAAGGCTGTTACAGGCAAGACCAAAGGAAAAATTACTCTTGCAAGCAATGTTCTACCTACTCAAAACAAACAACAGCAAGGGTGGCTTGTGCAGCAATTTGTAGGAGGAGATCTGAGAATTTTCATCCTTTCTTTAAGGCTGGGATCTAGGAAACTTACCTGAAGGGTAAGAGAGGAAGAAGGATGCAGTTGCAAAATTAAAACAAAAAAAGACTAACTGATAGAGAAGAAAAAATTGAGAAATTAAGTTGCAGTAATGGAAAGGGATATGAAAAATCAGGCAGATGATGGAATGGCAAAAGAGAAAATTAGAGAAGACAGTTGCAACAGAGGAGAGCGAGATATGGTTGAGATAGCTAAGAGGTGGAGTCTCAGATGGAGCAATGAAGCCTTATGTGATACTGACATAGAACAGGAAACAAAATGACCTCCAGGTGATGGAGAGAACAGATGGAAGCAAATCTGAGATTCACCTCTGTATCAAAGAGCTTCATCAGGGAGGTCAAGTGAGCATAATGTTAGCTCATAAGTCAAAAACAAGAGTGTGAGATGTGGACCAGAAGTTGCAAACTATCAGAGTAGGGATGACAAATGGAGCTGCCAGAGGCAGATGGATAGGGGACACCACTGTTGTCTACAAACATCTTGGATATCCAACATCTTGAGTGAGAAAAGCAATTTGAATTGATACTGGTAGTAGAAAGAAGATACATATAATAAAATGTTAGTAATCTAGAATTGGAATTGGAAAATTCTGGAATTAGAAAGTTCCTAACCATTGGATCAGGAGGCTCTGTCCCATTATGTGCTGTCCTATTAGGAACAGCGTATGGAAACACATCATAGATTATCTTCAGGTGGAGCTTATCAAGGGGATGCAATCATATACACAGTTGATATCCATGATGAGTGAGACCAGATTGGATGTTGTAGGTGGACCTTCCTAGTCCCTGCCCTAATCTTATTTTCCTAATAATGATGCTGTTGACTCATATGTATTGACCAGGACAGGTGCAGACAGACACACATTTGCCTCACTCACTTTCCAAGCCAACTGGATGCCACCCACTTCTGGAATCTGTGTAGCTGGAGTGGCCCAGGGCTGTACCCAAGTTGTTAAATCTGTGCAAATACATGACTTTCAGATCTGAACTGGCTTGCTTTCGCCTAACTTGGCGTGTGGGCGAGAGAGTCCACACCTATCCATACACCCTCAGAAGGCTATGCTGAGCTTACATGTTCGCTGCCTCAGAGGAGTGTGAAAACTACATAGATTAGGGATGCAGAGACTGTACAGGGTAATGTAGCAGGACTGAGGGGACTCAAGATCCCAGAAGAAGTATAGTAGCAATATCTGCCAGTCCAGGGTGCCACAGCAGCATGGTCAGGAGCCACGTGCAACAACTCTGTGGTGGCTTCTATATGACAATGTGGTGTTTTGTAGTAGACTAGTCTGATACACCACCAGTGTGTACCATATCACCAGGAATGAAAACTTGCTCTTACATGTTTGGTTGTCCTCCCAGCTGTGTTGAGCTCCTAGACAATGCTGCACAGTGGAGATGGTGTTCTGTTCCTCCTGGTTAGAGTATCCCTTCCTTGTCTGTCATCATACTTTACGTCTTGCTCCCAGGTGCTGCATTGCTCCTCAACAGATGTGCAACTCCCTGCTCATGCTGCAGTGGCCACAGCCATCTACTGCATCATGTTCCAAGGCACCAACTGATATTTGAGTGTTTGGAAGCAAACATTTGTCTGTTACAGGTGTATGCCAGATTACTTTTCATTGCTAACGAGATCCTGGCAAGGAAAAAATTTTGGACCCTTCACTATGCGGTCACCTGCACAAACAAGACCTTTATTTTTCACACTAGATTTCCATTTTTCCCTCCTAGTAAAGATCTGTGGCTATGAGTGTGCGTGGGTTGCACTGTTTCCGCTGTGACTGAAATGGGACCATTCCCACGCTACTTAAAGTTTTGCATTCTTGGCTCGTGAGATTACTTGCAGATAGCTATGGCCATGTCTTCCTTTGATGAAGATGCTCTTATCTTAGGTGAGATGTGGAGTGCTTCATCTTGCAACATTTCTACTACCCCCCCAGGCAGAGAAAGAGAGAGAGAGAACACAGGAAGAATGACAACTTGTACTTTCAAAATCCCAATCTCATAAGGACAACAGTTGATAACAAGCCCAAGCAAAACCAAACTACTGACTCACCCTCCTCTCTCCTAGCCTACTGGGAAAGATTGAGGACTTCTGCACAAATAGTAAGACTGGTTTCAATGAGATCCTTTTTTTGTCATTACAGGAATTGATGCTTTTTTAGACTATGCATTTATTGTAGAAACTTGTCTCCATTTTTTCCCCTGAGCCAGGCTGCTTTTATCAGCAGACCCGTGACAGAAAAGGAGCATATATTTCCTTGTGTGCCTCTATTAATATGAAGTGAAGACCTGCACATTTCACATACCCATACCCTACAATAGTCCCCTGTCTGCAAATAAAGTTGTCTGAGATTATGACTTGCAAGTGCTTTCTAGCAAAAGTGAAATTTTAGGTTTTAAATGAAATGCCTTTGTTTCTACAAAAGAGGTAAGAAAGGTATTCCATAGGAAAAACAAAAAACCCAGCTAAGCAAAAAAACCTCCATAGAAATATTAATATAGATAGTATAGATAGGACATAAATTTATAAATGTGGTGTCCTATGTGTGCATTCTTAGGCATTTATGGGCAGATGAATAAAATCACAGAATTATCTTTTTGTTTCCAAGCCTATATCACGTTTTTGTTATTAGAAATACATGTTTAGCTGAAAGCATAAGTCCAAAACCTACTGTGTAATGGTCAGCACTGCAAATCCAAGCATGCTTCTGACTTTAATTAGAAGACATTAAAATTAATATTGCAGGTGCAAACCTGATCCAGACCACTTCTGTCATGTCATAAAAATCCCATTTTTACTGTGTGAAACTTAGGCAGTGAATCTCAAATGCTCAGGTGGGATCCTTAGTTGTACCAATAGGCAGAAGTAAAGCACTTCATGGTGTGATTCATCCAAAACTAAGGCAGGTGTCTGAGAGAAGGAAGGCATATCTCCCTCAGAGCATGTTCCTCTCTGTGCTCTAGACAGAGAGCAGGTGACCCTCTTGCAAGATGGATCCCACCACTGGAAATGTCATGTTACTTTTGCAATTAGATCACTGCCTTACTTGGCTTAATCTTCAATATCTTCTCTATTTATCCTTTCCCTGTAGTGTGTAGGCTCCTCCATTTCTTTACTGTGTGCTGCTCAATTTAGTGTAGAACACTGAATTTATTAATTTTCAGAGGGATTCCCTCATGTTCTCAAGTACAGTATTTGTTAGCTCTTTACAAACACTGTTTAAAATCTTCAAAGATGTGTCAAAAAGGAAGGCATTATTATTACCACTTCTTTTTACAAAGAAGGAATGAAAACACCTAGATTAGAGTCGGTGAAAGCTTCCTGCACTTCAGGCGTGCACAGACCGATTTTTCAGTGCTTACAGCACTATACATGATTCTGGAAGAGTGAGACACAGCCTCTTGTGGCCTGGATTGCAACTGAGAGCCTTCTGACTTCTGCAAACCACCCTTTCCCAGATCTTGTGTTTTCCACTGTGAAAAACTACAACTTTTTACTCTAGTTAACACTGTTAGTAGCAGCCTTTTTCTGGGACAATACCACTCTGGAATAATGCCACTTCAATTTACGTGTCTCACCCACACTCCGTAAGGTGTCATTCAACCAATTTCACTATAAGAGCATTTTTTCTGGCAGTATAGATCCATTTTAGTTCAGGTTCTGCAGTGATGGTGCTGCAACAAAGGCAGCTGAGCCTTAGCCAACAGCAGCCTCCTCCATTGCACAGTCGTAACAAATTCCCACAGCACACACAGGCTATTCTTTGCCCCAAGCAAGGCAGGGAGTCCTAAGCAGAAACCACAGGAGTTTGTAATCAGGTCATTAAAAGAGTTTATATTCAGAAGGAGGCTGGAGTAAGGTTTCACAAGCAATTTGAATTTACTTTTTCATTCTTGATTTTGCGAAAGTAGATTTCTTCTAACAATTTAAAAATATTGCCATACACTATTTTGAACAAGTCAGCAATGGGAGAGGAGCGGTGTCCCTGAGTGAAAACTCTGCCTGGGTCATCAGCAGCGGTAGGTGCTTTATCTGGCACGCTTCCAGCAGCTAAGCTCACTCTAGGTGACAGCAATACTGTCCTCTCCTGGGCGCTAGAGGGGGATGGATACACATGCTTCGTTGGTGGATTTCACCGCTGGAGAAACAGTGCTTCTGTTTTCAATCCCAGAAGCTAAAGAAAGTGGTGACAAACCTTTTTTCATTGTTTCTCTCTCCCTGTCTCTTCCTCTTTGTCTCTCTTTTTCTTTTTTTTCCTGGAGTAGGGATTTTCTGTTGTCATCCTCTTGCCTTCTGTTCATTTCTGTCTCTGCTTCTTCATTCCAATGCATTATTTCCATTGACTTCTAAAGGCAGTCTGGTACTGTGCCTTTCCATTTTCCAGGGAGAGCTCCTGTTTTCGCTCCTGACCTCTGCTCACAATCCCTCACTTCTCCTGTTTCTGCCAGTTTCTTGTACCTGCACAGCCTCCAAATTCATGTGACACTTAAATACAGTAAATACAGGCTCTTACTCTGTCCTCAGCAAGACAGTGGCATCTCAGCTCCTTTGAACAGGATACTGAGATAAGATCTGTTGATCTTCTGAAGAATCTTGTATTCAAGAACAGTGAGGTGAGATCCATGAGTGTCAGATCTTGTGGGAGCTCTATTTGCAGCCTAGTATTTGCTGTCATGGCAGAAGGTGAAGTCATCTTGAAAACCCAAGAGGCTGACCACCATCTACCCTGTGGAGCACTAGGCACTCTTTTCAGACATGGCTACATAGACTCACACCAGGCTAAAAGAATCACCAGCAAGTACAGCATTTTCTTGCAGGTGAGCCAAGCCATGGAACTTGTTGGCATCGTGCCCTCCAATTCAAGGAGAGCTGAGTTGAAGCTGTTGTATATCAGGTAGACAAAGTCAAAGACATTGAACAGATTTTGATCATATCTTGAACAGATTTTTTTTTTTTTTTAACCTTTAACAGATTTTGATGATAAAGCTGTGAGCTTAGACTGTCTTGTGTGTTCTCATTAGCCTGAAATTCAGGCTACAGAACCATGAACCATGTCCTGGGTTCAGGTTGGTGAGTCATTAAGCAGGCCTTTGACTTATGAAGGCAAGCTAGATTCTAAATAGAAAGGAGCTCTATTAATAAGCTGCTTCTGTCACTCTCTTCCCCTTTTTTTTGTTCGGCCTTTTTGCTCCTTTCTCTAAGCCACCATGACTGTTTTTCATTATACATATTTTCTGTACATTTGACCTCCTTCTAAAATTCCTCACTCTTCCCACTGAGCTGAGGGTATTCCTTCCCTCTCTACACTCTTCAAACCAGCAGTAGGAGCACTGAGATGAGAGCATAGCCCCTCTTCCCTTCTCCATTGAGGAAGCTGCTGCATGTGCAAGGCCAGCTGAGCCCTGCTCTTTCCACCCTGGCCTGTGCTGCACTGTCTGGGTGCAAGTGGAGCATCTGTAGTAGAGGCAGAAGTTTATAGGACTTGGAGGTGTTTGAACTCGTATGTCTGCTACCAAATTATATTGCAGATACCAAATTCTGCTTGCTTGAATCTTAAGAAGAACAGACAAAAAGCAAATGTCTGGAACTAATGTTTTCATTCAGCATCACAAACAACTCACCATGGAATATCGTGTTACCCTGCACTGCAGCAGATCTGTGGCAGTACTATTGAACCACTTTAACCAAAAAAAAGTTACTGAAAACTACTCTGAGGGCTTTCCATAGAAAATATCAGTCGAAAAATCCACAGTTCTGAAAGGTTTAGTTAGCTTAGGAAGGTGAATTGTGTTTACTGTAGAGGTTGTTACTTCTGCGATCACTACTACCCAGGGGCTTAGTTGGTTTGTCTTGCTTGGGGTTTGCTTCTTCCCCTTCATTTTTGCAATTCACTCCTCGATTAACAAAGTGAGAGAAAAATGTGTGTTCTTTTATCAAAACTGATAGGTACTAAATTCTTATTATTATTTAAACTTCTTTTTTCCTTGTTGTTTGACTTCTAGAAGTCCTTTCAACATCCATCTCTGTTGATGTGCATTTTTACATATATATACATATATATATATATATATTTACAAGTTCTCTTTCCTTTGACTTTAGCTTGACATTCTAAGGAATTCTAAGCTATCATATCCTTTGTTGTGCTGTCTGTCTACCTGTCTGCCAGCCCCCACTTGGTGAATTTGAGCCCCCTTGCCAAGCAAAACTAGGCTGGATCCACTACTGAAAAAACTCAGAAATTAATTCCCTTAAGTTTCATGAAAACCGTTGCAAAAGGAGTGGGGCTGGAAATTGATACAAATAGCTTCCCCTGTTGCAGCTAAAGTATAAGCTCCATGTTTTTTTCATCCTGGACAGATGGGCAGTCAGCACACACATCGTTTGGCACCCACCCCGACACGTGCTGCCTCTTCTCCAGCCAGACGGGGAGGAGACGGAGACATTTTTGGGGCATGCCATAGTGCAGTTGGAGGTGGAAACGTGGAACTCTTGCAGTGAGAGATGTAGGAACAGATTGTACACATCTGTAGGAAACCATATTTTAGCATTTCTGCTGTCCAAGGAATATCTGACATCTATTTGGAAGGAAGTGAGGGTAATTATAGAAGGGTGCAGGCAGGGCTAAAGGGAAAAGGTCTTAAATGTGTAGGAAACTGGGCTACATTAGTTCTAGCACTTATGGCATGACACAGCCTTTGTTATTCAGCCTTTGTTATTCAGCCTTTGTTATTCCCATTCTGGAAACAATCCTGAACAAAGGCTTTTGTCCAATTAACAAATTTTTGATTCATGTTGTTTAGTTCCTTAGTTAGGGAAGGACTTTGTAAATAATGGGAGAGGGATTTAATGCCCACAGTTTGCTGCAAGACTTAGAAAAGAACCTATAAGAAAGCAGTTAGTAATCCAGCAATTACAGCCAAGGACTAGAATTCACAGTAGAACAGAAAAAGGATTGGGATCAGGGACTGACAAGGAAAAGGAAGGATTTATACTGATTTTACCATTGACCAGCCTTTTATGTATCTATCTTCAACTGAATAAAATTTACCATTGCCCCCATTCCTTAAAGCCAAAACCATAAAGTATAAACAGCTGTAAAAATGCTCACTAGAAATAATACAGTTGAACCTAGCACAACTGGAAAGTATGCTGGTGCTCCTAGACAATCTTTAAATACTTGGACTAAGGGTTTTTTAAAGCACACAGTATCATGAAATGTTTAGCTTTCTCTGCTTTTAATTCTAAAATGTTACAAAATTACTTAATCGTGGAAGCATATATGGCTTACAAATATGCACCAATGATTTGCTTGAAATGTGTTTATTTAGCTCATAATATTCTCTCATCTCTTCAAAATGAAATATTTTATTGCTCAGATGTCATTTGTTTTCAAAGCCAGGTCTGGCTTGATATATAGGGTTTCTAGAAGTAGTACATTTAGGGTGGCCTCTTCTAGGATGGGCCTGAAGAAAAGCTCTTCAATAGCATCTGCATCAATGTCTCGAAGAGATGTGATTAGCTGAAGAATCAAAGCAAACCTGCTGAGGTTTCCATGGAACATTGTTGAGATAAACTCCATCAGGGCTTTCTGAGCTTCCTGCTTCAGTGATTGTACATAAGGGAGACATTTCAGGACACAACATTCTGTCAAAACAAAAAGTAAAGTAACAAATCCTGAATAAACATTTCTGTTCTCTGCCTTTTGTAATGATAGGTGTCTGGATTTCTGGCTTATAGCACTACTTTCTCTATAGAAAAAATAAACACTTTCTAAACATACTTTTTGGAAAAAGAAGGTATGTGTCGCTCAATAATTTGAATGCACATTGGACAGCATTGTAATCACATTGGAATCTAGCCCATTACATTAAAATCCAGCTTTGAAATGGTAACAGCAGGTGATTTTGACTCAGTACAGATGGAAAAGTTTTGTAGTGTTGTCTACCCACCAAATGACACTGAGATAGTAGTCTGGGCAGGTGGAAATATTGCAGCTCTAATCTACCCTACCTAGACAGCACCAGGAGATGGTTTGGAGCAGCGGGCAGCCTCACAGCCTGAAGATGTAGGTTGCCAGTATACCCAGCCCCATCTCCATCCTATTTGTGCCTCTGCTTACTAGACTAAGCTGGGGCACTGTGGTTCACCATATTATCTAGATATTTTCATTTGCAGTCTAGAAAGAGCAAGAGGAGTGCCTCAGCAAGAGGAGTGCCTGAAGAAGGAGAGGCCTTTGCCCTATGGAGCCATGGTCTTGAGCCTCAATCACATACCTCCCATGGCATGTGACCTGCTGGCCCACTGAGGGTGTTCGTGGGTGCCAGAACCCAGTGCTAAGGACACCCTGTGTTCATCCTTTGCCTCTGCAGGGATTGCCTTGTCATGTAGCTCTCAGCAACCTGTTGCCTCTTGTCCTCACTCTCTAAGGATATCTTTTCTCTCCTAGAATTGTTGCAGTCTGGACAGAGGGTTGAACACACTATTTGGCATCTGTTACAGTGACTGACTCCATACCTCCCTGGAACAGAATCTGAATAGCTCACACCAGGTGTGTTTCACACAGGATCATTCATTTATTTCAGTGCAAGTTCAGCATTCTTGCCTAGTGCCCTGTACCAGGGAAAAACCAGCCTGGTTGGGTTTCCTTCAGTCTATAACTGGCTGACTGTTGTCAGCCTTCAGCAACTCTCTTCTTCCTAGACATCACTGCCAGAGGAGAAGAAGCCTCAGCCAAACCTGCAACCAGGCTAGCCAGAAACTAAGAGTTTGCAAAAGTCATCATCTCCCCCAGGATTACCAGCAGCTGCAAGCTGTGAGGATGATTCCAAATGTTAAATTTTTCATGGAAAGGAAATTGCCAGGATTTTGTGGATTCAGGATGAAGTTGCAATAGTTTATATCTCTTCAAATATGCTTAATTTCCCCATTTGGTCTTCTATCGTATGTAACCAAACACTGGTTTTAATTTACATATAACAAGGCACTTCTTGTTCTGAGATCTGTTGTAATAATACTCAGTCAAACACGTTTCCAGCTGAACTGTAAGCCTCTTAAGAGTACCCTTTTTTTTTTTAACAGAAGCCCTGTCACAGCTTTGATGGAATTTTTGAATATATATGCGTACATAAATACATATATGTATGGCACTGATATAATAATAGCACTGTTTTTCACTGTTGCCATCTCTTCACTGTGCAGTCTCAATTGCTCTTCAGACAACTGTCAAAAACACAAAAATGTTTTTACCTCACTCTGTGCTGTTCCTGTGTGGCAGAACAGTCCTACCTGCTCCTTCCTTTGACTTATTGCCTGGGTCCAAGTAGAGAAGGCCTCGCAGCTGAACCCTTCACCCACAGATACTGAGACAGCTCCAAAGCCACCCAGCCAAAGCTCCCCTGGGAAGAGTGAGGATGCCAATATCCCTGGATTCTGTTGATGCAAGGTGCTGGTTTCCCCTCAGGGGCTGGTGCACTGTTCTGTCTTGGCAGTTCTTACTGGCACAGATGTGGTCAATCAGTAACTCAGCCAGAGCCTCCCACACAGAGGTGCTGAACAGATTCTGTTGTTATTTCCAGCTCTAGGGCCCTCAGCATAAGAAGGACATGAACCTGATGGAATGACTCCAGAGGAGGGCCCTGAAGATGATCAGAAGGCTGGAGCACCTCTCCTATGAACACAGGCTGACAGAGTTTGGGTCATTCAGCCTGGAGAAGAAAAGGCTGGGAAACACCTTAGAGCAGCCTTCCAGCACCTAAAGGGGCTTTACAAAAAAGATGGACAGAGACTTTTTACAGGGGCCTGTAATGACAGGAGAAGGGGGAAAGGCCTTGAACTGAAAGAAGGTAGGTAGGGTTAGATCAGATGTGTAGGCAGAAATCTCTTACTATGAGAGTGGTGAGGTGTTGGAACAGCTTGCCCAGAGATGTTGTGAATGCCACAGACCCAGAAGCTGGTCAGAAAGCCAGGCTGGATGGGGCTTGGAGGAACCTGGTCTAGTGGAAGGTGTCCCTCCCAAAGGCAGGGGGATTGGACTAGATGACCTTTAGGGTCCCTTCCAACCCAAACCATTCTATGATTCTAGTAGGAGGACCTACACTCCATCGTGCTGCCTGTCACCCTCTTGCCAAAGGGATTTTCTAATAGTAATCACAATGTCCATGCCACAAGAGATCACTCAGGGTACAAGCAAAGTTTGCACAGTTGTCTTGCTTCTTATCCAAGTGATGGCTGCTACAGCTGCATGCCTGGATGTCCTGTTGAACTCCAGCTCACGACCCAGCTCTGAATCACTCTGGTCCTGGCCCTTCCCCATTGCTTCAGTCAGTTCTGGTGGTCCCAACAGAAGTAAAACATTGAGGGTGGTAATGAGGTACTCCATAATCCAAAAGAGAGTTAGTTTACCATTGTCACTGCTGGTGACTTCCTCAAATCCTTTTAGAACTGAGGCCTGCAAAAATAGTAGCATTTTGCCAAACATCAAGCCAAAACTTGAAAAGTTTGAAAATGTGTTGCAAATATGTAGAAAACATTTTCTGAGTTTGATGGAAAGTGTTGAAAAACTATTCAAAGGAGTAGTAGTGAAACAACAGCTGTACAGTTTGCACGAAAGGGTGGTTTGGGCTATGTATAAGCCCTGAGTACCTGTTTAAGCCCAGAGTTAGATGGTGTCTCTGTTTCATATGGAGGCTTAAGTGAATCTAAGCTTAACTGATGTTCTCTAGGCTGCCTTCTGCAGCTCATGGAGAAATATTCCAGAGACTAGAGTCATCCCACCTAAGAGCTGTGTGTCATTCCTGAAACTGTGGAATGTGTCTGCAGACAGCATCAAGGGCTGCTGGCTCTCTCATACAGCACCCTGGTGAAGCAGCAGGCTTTAGAAGGCAGAAATCCAGAACATAACCCTGCTACTGCTATTTCTCCTTAAGTGAAAATTGTATTTTACCCACAGGGACAATAAATATGCCAGCTAGTTAAACTGTGTAAACTGCTGCCAGTGAGGCCTTTCTCCTCTTATCATCCCCCTGCATATAAACAGTGGTTTCTTTTAGCCTGATTTTATTATGAACAAAGCTTGCACTGAAACGAACTCTTCTGGTTTGATGCTGCGGCATGGACACTCAAGGCAATACCAAGCATCTGGATGACATTACACCTCAAGAATCAGAATTTAAATCCCATTGGAAAGAAATATAAAGTCACACAGCCTTTGAGCAGCCTATAAACCATCCACCACAAGAAATATAATGGAATAACTGAAGCATTCAAGTATCCTCTTGGTGCAGTCCCAAGTACAGCACACTGCTGACAGTGCAGCCAACAGCAGTGATTTCTGTGGAAGGAGCTGGGCATCTGAGCCAGAGCAGGCTGGAGTCAATAAGTTGTTCCATTTACTTTAGTGTACTTAGAGCTCAGCTTTTTAATGACTCATGCACTCCATGGTGCTGACTGAAGCAACCTTCCTTCCTAAGGAGCCTGAACTTGGCATCAGACGTGAGAGGATGCAATCAGAAGTCTTAGTTTGCTCTGTGACTGCTGTCCCAGGCTTTGAAAGTAGAGACACTAAATTATATAAAGGACGTAAATACATAAGAGCTGTGTAACCTCAACATAGCATCCTTTTGCCTTACTGATGAAAATCAGATGGTTATCTTCTCCACTGTTCTTGTTACTGGGGAAGCCTTTGTTAAAATACTTCTAAAGCTCACATCACATGCCCATGTACCAAATCTGCTTTGCTGTGACGTGAGGGTGAGGCTGCTGTATTACCTTTGAACTGGAAGTCAGCTTGAAGTTACACAATTCTTTATGACTTAAAATTTGTCAGATAGAGATTGTTTTGGCTTACAATGGGTGACGTACTGCACATATCCAAGGAACCAAAATAAACTACATCAGGCAGAAAAACTGTTAAATCATAGAATACAGGTTTTTGAGGACATTTAACTATATCCATAGAAATAAATAAAACAAAATATTTTCTATACATAAATAAAAATGTGAAATATCTTTCTAGGCACATAATAATTTGTGTAATTTCTGGGAGGACTTACCAGAATTAAAAAGAATAATTCCTTTAAGATAGGCATATTCTTTTGCACTTATGTCCAGGTCCCAGAATTTCCACAATAAATTCTTCATCTTCTGAACTTCTGTGAAAGATGCTCCTGCTGATGAGCTGCCCAGTTCATTCATAGCTGTTGAAGACTGATTGAGGAGGATTTTTTTCAATAAACTGGTGGCTGGAATCTCCCTCAGGTCAAAATCCACCCCTTCTTGTGCCATGCCCAGGACAAAAAGAGGGGCCCAGTTCTGCTGTATGAGGACAAACTGATCCTCCCAAGGTATGTGATAAAAAGAAGGTAAGTTTCTAATAAAAGTTGAAGTCTTCAACAGCACTTCAGAAGCTCTTCTGCCTGTGACTTCTGGTGTTCTCAGGATAACTCTTCTCCTGTCCAAACAAGGGCAGCCTTTGCTTCTTGCGGAGCAGTGGGGACTGCAGAGCTGCTGGTGCCACTTGGTCTCACTTCTGTGCTCTGTGTTAAGGATCTGGTACAGGATGCTTTTAGAATGGTGTGTCTCACACTGACATTTCCCAAATTTCTCAGCTGGGATCTTGGTAGCCATGGAGGCAGAGTTTTCTGTGGCAGGAAACAGCATGTCTGGAGCTGTGCGTCAGCAGCAGGGGAGGGCCCTTCTGCCACACAGGGAGGCATTGTGTGGTTATATAGACATGGGCAGGTGTTGAAAAGTAACATGACCCTGATCCATAAGGTTACCTTGAACTTTACTTGCACCAGTGTGTTTCAAACGAGGCGTGGCTGCAGGCTGCTGGTGTCCCTGGGCTGCTGGTGTCCCAGGGCAGTGGGTGGCATGGGCCAGTTCTAGGGACAGTCCCGGGGACTGAAATCCTGTGTTCCAGAATTACCTCATGTTTTTGTGAGATTTGAGAGAAACTTCAGACAAGGCTAGCTGTTGGAGCTCATGACAGTGTTCTCTGTTGCATTTCACAAATGGTAATTTCAAACACAGAATGTGAGGGCTTAGAGTCATAGAATTGATTAGGTTGGAAAAGACCTTTGAGATCATCAAGTCCAGCCATTAACCCAGCACTGCCAAGTCCACCACTAATCCATATCCTCAAGTGCAACATTTACATGCTTTTAAGTGCCCCCAGGAATGGTGACTCTACCACTTCCTTGAGCAGCCTGGGCACCTGGGCATTGATATAGAACAAGATGACACAAGATATCCAGTACAGCTTCCTCCTTCAGAATATTTCTCTCAGACAGGCTGTGTAATTAAATCTTCCTCATAGAAACTGATGAAGAAAAAATGGCAATTCATACTAGTGTACATGTGAACTTTTGTAGCAGCTCAAGAGCTGAATGATTGAATTGTCAGGACTCTTCAGTCAACACCAGGGAACACTAGGTAGCAGGAATAAAAGGAACTCAGCCTTAATAATAAGACATTGATACTTTAAGTTTTTGTTACTTCACACTCTACTCTCCTGCTTGCTCTTATACAGGGGAAAAGGTACTAAGTTTTTTTCACCAAGCATGATGTTTATGCATTCCTACCATTTGGGCTCTTAGCACATCTCAGCAAAAACTGAGCATTAAAAGCTTAAAGGTCTTCATCTGTCAGATCTCCAAGCCTTTGGTGTGTAGAGGCCCCCCCACCATCAGATGCATAACTGCAAATTTGTGTTTTGCTACACCAGGTTTGGGTTTCTTCTATGCTGAGCCATTTTAAGAATTACATTTCTTTACCTCTTAATGATATTTATGTTGCAAAATTTTCCCCTTCTGAGGAGATGAAAAGTGGAGGAAGAGATGACTGCTCCAAAGTTGAGAAATTTAGGAGTGTAGTGCTGCTAAGGTACTAGTAACTGCAGTGGAGGTTCAAGGCACACACAGCGCTGAGTACCTGGTGGTATTTGCTTGTCCAGCTCTCCGTTCATTCAACAGCTCCTTGTTGCTGTCCATTGCTGGGGTATCAAAGAGCTTTGTAAGTTAAGTGGCACAGCAACAGAGAAGTCCCCAGGAAGTCCCCAGAACATACCATCCTTCTTATTCATGATGTAAAATTCAAGCTGGACTGAAGTTCAATGGAATGAACTCCAGTTACAGAGCCATTACCATCTGAGGTTCAGCATTAATTACATTGATTGGCTTATGGCTGTACTAGAAAGAGAGACTGAACTTGCTAAAATCATCCTTGCAAAGTGTTTGCTTGTGAGAAGAAATTCTATCTCCTAACTGCTGGTGAGCGTGGAGGTGTTGCAGTAATCTTGGCAGCAGAGTTCTGAGCAACCCAGCTCCTGTGCTCCCAGAGCAACATCTCGTGGTTAACCATTTCACTCTCTTGGTTCATGTCATTATTTCACAGCTCCCATTAACTGCACTTATGAAAATTCTCCTTCAGGTTAAATTGGTTCTTTTCCTACTTTTTTCCTTCTGAGGTCTGCATCAGTCATGCAGAGTCCTGATGTCAGCAACATATGGTATTGGATATAATTTCTATTTGTCATCATTTATTTCCTTTGGTTGTGTATAGATCTAAGAGGCAGAAGCAAATTATATTTCTTTCTATCAGAAATTCCCGGTATATATATAAATATATATATCTATAATGATATAATAACTTTATGACTATTTACCAAAAATAAGAGTAAAGGTCACTGCACCAGTATGACTGCCTAGGACACATTATGCATTATCAGCTTTCCTGAGAAAATGATTACTTAGAATTATGAGTCAACATTGAATTGCAGGTTAAACTGATCCCGGTTGTCCTGATTCAAAACTGACTGTAATGAACTTCCTGTGTGACCCAATTTTCTCAAAGGTAGAAGACCAGCAGCCAAATTTAGCTCTATACTCATAAATTAGGCAACAGTTAATTTTTCTTTCTAAATCTTACCTATAGAATGGTTGCAACCACATGCACCTAGGTATAAAGCATCTAAGTCTTGATGCTGCAGTAGCAATGCTTCGTACTTTCAAATGTTAAGGAAATACACAATACAAAACCCAATTTTGTGATATGATAAATCCCCATGGATTTTTATCTATTTTAGCTGTCTCTAGCATGCTGGCTTAAGAACAGTAAGACACAGTCAAACAAGTGTTATTTTTTTCTGTTTTGCATTTATATACTTTTTCAACCTAGAAGACACCCACGCCCACAAATACTCACTGCCACCACATTCTCTCTGAAACCATCAGAATTGCTCCTGGGGCACAAGTGTTGCCACTTGGACAACAATACAGTGTGTCCTAAGTTCACACATAAAATTGAAAGAACTCAAAGAGAGTTGGTTTGCATTAGACATACAGAAAGAATTCTTTACAGTGAGGCACTTGTGAGGCACTGGCACAGGTTTCTCAGAGAAGGTGTGGATGCCCCATCACTGGGAGTGTTTGAGGCCAGGTTAGAAAGGGCTTTGAGCAACCTGATCAGTGGAAGGTGTCCCCTGCACATGGCAGAGGGGTTGGAGCTAGATACCTGTAAGGTCTCTTCCAACCCAAGCCATTCTATGACTCTACGATTGCTGCAGACAGATCTTTTATATTCACACCGTTGCTGGGAATGAAAATAATGAATATCTCATTGGGTCCAAACCTATAAGCATGTACTATTTTTGGCACATAGTCCATAGCATTAAATCACCTAATGGAATACTTGGAAGTCTGAAGAGACTTGTCAGATAGTAGAGGAGCTTATATGGCAAACTTATCCTTACCTTGGCAGTAGCCAAACATGAATCTTTCAGGAAGAGTGTATGATATATTCCACTCTTCTCATGACTTTTTCTTGCCTTCGATAATTTGCATCTTAGGGAAATCCTGAACCAGAAGGATTTTATGCATTTAATAACTTACGATTAATTTCCAACCTATGTTCTTATGCAGTCTGCTCCTAAAGCCACAAGAACATCCACATCAGCCTGTGTCAAGGAGTTCTCTGTGGATGCTTGTAAGCAAGACAAAACTTGATCAAACACTACATTTACGGGATCTGGTGCCTTCTTGCTCTTTTACTGTGGAGGAAAAAAAGGGAATCAATCAATCAATCAATCCCTATTCATCCCGTCTATTGCTTGGCCTACTTCATAAATCTCAGTAAGACTCCCATGTCACCCTTTGTCCAAACTAAAGATATATAGCTTCTTTCTTTAGAGTGACACAAGGTCTTTGATTATCTTGTTAACCTTATGTGAATCTTTCCTAGCCCTACAGCTTTTCTAAGATATTCTTTGGCGGAGGGGGGTGCAGGAAGTATCAGGATAGGACACAGTACCCAGGACTTAGGAAAGCATGGATTTATACAGAGACAGGATGAAGTTCTCTGTTTTGCCTTTCTCAGAAGTCACTTCTGAACAATGAGCTGTTGTTGCCGTGGAGCAGCCACAGCCCCAGGTTTTATTCCTGAATGATGGTCGTCAGTTCAGAGGCTCTTAACTTCATCAGGAGTAGAGTCAAGAGTGGCTTATGTGCATCTTTTGCCATATATGAATATACACATATACTGATGTACTTAATCATCATTTGACACCTGGTTGATGATTTTCATAAAGCCTTCCTACAATTCTTCTGATAGTCCTGTCTTCCTCCAAATAATTTTGTACCATCAGCAGACATTGATATTCTCAAACTTTGAAGGCACTGCTCTTCAGAATAGTTCACTCAACGCTGTGAGTTGTTTAAAAGACTATAATAATTTAACTATGGACCAGAAAATCTGACACTGTCCTTATAGTAGAGTGTCCATATATACAAGCACATAAATGTTGGACTATACATATGTACACCATGTATATAGTAACTATGTCATTACCAAACATTGATGTGACTTCTCCCACTTTCCTAAAAGGTGAGATTGGAAGCAGATGCATTTCTGGAGGAGAAGAATCTTCTGCTGTTACTTCATATAGGCTTTAAGAAGGAAATGCCTTCCTAGAAAACTGACAGCAGCCTTTCTGGTGTCACACCAGGTTGATATATGCACATATTCCTTGATTCAGCAACCTCTTATCTCTCTGGTCTCACTTGCAAACATTTAATTGGCCTATAAACATCCATATGACTTCAGAACAGGAATCCCTAGGAGTTTTATACAATGTGTTTTCTGGGAGAAGTTGGGTGAATTCCAACTCACTGGCACTTTTGAGGATAGCTGACGTCTCTAATGGCCTTAAGGAAAGGAAACATTAATAAAATCATTATTTTCTAGAAGGGTTCCATTTCCTCCATCTTTCTTGAGCAATAAAGGCATTCATTTCTCAGCTAGAGAAACTAAGAGCTACCATTCAGACTGCCAGCTTTTAAACAAGTTCTGAAACAGTGTCTTTAGCTTATGAGAATGCCACGGTAAAGTAGGATTTGACCCTTATATCTGAAGCAAGTCTACATGAATAACAAATCCAGTTAATTTAAACATGCTTAGCCTACCTTGAAGCTCAAGTGATTGAGGGTAAGCATGTGCTTAAAATACTGTGGTTGGTTATGTCTGATAAAATCAGCATCTTTTTTATGATAGCCATTTGAATAAACTAGCAAATTAATAGAGAGGCAGTTGCCCTGTCATGAAATGCTGTCTATCACTGAAACTAGGCCTGTTTTAAATTTGCCTCTGGTGACTGAGTTAGATAGAACGCAAGTGTCTCTGAACTTCTGCCCCAGATCTTGATGCAAAATAGGAGTTCTGAGAATCCCCCTGCCTAAAAACCTATCCAAGGCATCATATTTAACTTGTGTCCTCCCATTCTTTGTTTCAAGAAACCTTGGAGTAGCATTTAAAGTGACTTTTTGGCAGGTGCTGCTCACTAGCTGAAGTAAGGGGAGTGTTTATCTTCATTTTAAACCAAGGACATTTTGTTAGAGATATTATTCTGCCTGACTATATCTCAGCTGTGGCAAATGTGAATGCAAACATGTGCCATCTGGAGCTATAACCAAGTATGAGACTAAAATATTAGCACAGAAAGTAAATAACAGCTCAGCAGTTCTCCTCAGGAGAAGACAGGATGACACAGGAACATATTTCTTAACTCTTCAGTTTCTTATAAATCAAAAGGAGCAATAGATTTCTTTGCATACATATGCATAAATAAACCCAAAAGGGCTCTTCATGTTGTTTAAGAAAGCAAAGAAACAAACAAACAAACCAGCAACAAAACAACAACAAAAACAACAAACAAAACAACAACAAGGAACAAACAAGCAAAAACAAACAAACCCAGATGGATAAGTAAACTCTTTCCACAATTTTTAATAGCTCTAACCTGTCTCGCAGTAACATGGGGTCGGAGACTTCTTCACCACTTTGCACACCATAGCAGATGTGCTACTTCTGGGACAGGTGACAGGTAAGGGATTGGTTTAAATTGTGTTTAGAAATGGACATGAATCTGGAGACATGAATATCTTTTAAGCTGCCCAGCACCAATTGTTTGCTTTCTTCATACTAAAATTTTCACAAGGGTAAATCGGCAATTTTTTATAAGGGCACACCTTGGGATGTAGAGATTCTAAAATACACCAGAAATGACCTTGTACAAATTTTTGCCATTTTTCTCCAGCTCCCCCACCGAGTAGATGGTGTTTGTACAGGCACCCCTATCAGCACTGGGACAGGCACCATCTGTCATTTTAAATACAGATAGATGTACCACTTATTACTGCTCAGCAAGTGAAAAATGCTGCAAAACACAGTTAGAAAATATTCCTGGCTAGCAATGCCATCTCCAGAGTAGCCCCCTCCCCTGCTGAGAAGAGTGGTTTAGATGATAAACTTTTTAATATAGTATGGAGCCCACTATAATATTAAAGTTTAGTCTGCCTTGTATCATTGAAGATAAATGCCTAATCTAGTGATTAGCACTCTATAAATACCACAGATTGGCAGGTGAAGATTAGATGGCAAATTAGATATGTGGTGTATATCTTCAGACTTGCCTTTACACATTTCATTTATGATCAGATTAGCAAGGCCCGAGAAACTGAATCCCAAACTCTTTCATTTTGTTTTGAAATATATAGGGGACAAAAAGATCAGAACATGTCTTCTGTGAGAAACATAAGACTAATGCATGTGACAAAATTAACATGCCCAAACTTCTCTCACTTTTTGCCATAGGATAACTTCTCTACTAATAACTCTTGATTTAAATATCTGTCTATTCAGATTGGGGAAAAGGAAGAAAGCAATTCTATCTCAAAATCTGGATTTTCTAAGAGCCTAGAGTACTTAAAACCAGAAAATTCTCTGGTATTACATACAATGGATACTCAGTCTGTTAAACCTTTACCTGACTGGCAGCACTAAAGGCCAATAAGGGCACAAGTCTGCCTGCCTTTAGGCAATTATTTCTTTAGAAATAGATTGGTCTGACAAAACTGGGGAGAAAGAAAAGATGTTGAGTCGTACTGTAAATTGTAAATTAATATTTTTTCTATCTCCATGTTAGAGGCTCAGCTGTCAAGATACACTGGGGAAAGAGCCAGCTTTCTGAGAACCATGGAGTGCAGCAGGGGTGAAGAAGAAAGATTGAAAACCTTGCCAGAGAGTATGTATGGTTTTGAGCAAACAGTCCTGTGAAATTAAGGCTAAGGAAATGGATTTCAAATGCTCAAACCCAGAGAAGGATAGTCACAGTGTCTCTGCAGAAAGAACTAGGATGCTGAGAGAGTAGAAGATTCTGAAACCTAAAAATGTTAAATAGTACAGGTTAAAAATGGAAGGGAGGGAAAGGAGGGAAAGATCAATCTGAGCACATTTAATAAGAACAGATTATGCCAGGATAAATGCAAAAAGTTGCATGAAGGTGCGAGTTGCTGAGTCAAAGGTGGCCACAAGACACAGGCACTTCCATGCCATTCAGTGGCAGTTTGAAAGACATTCAGACCTTCTTCTGGACCTGTTTCTGTCCACAGTTAATGACTTAGTACTGAAACTTCAGTGTTGCAAGATCAACTGCTGCTTACTCTGGCATTTATGTTATTCCTGTCACTCTGAAAAACAGCTCTGAGATTTTTAGAAGCATGCACATTTGCAAAAATCATATTTTTGAAAGAGAAGTCTGGCTCCATTTGTCTCATAAAAGTCTGCACTTAACCACTTTTTTAAAAAAACACTATTATTTTAAGGTCAATGGAAACTCCATTAAAGTGTTTCAGGAAATCATCAGATCATTAGAGCAATGGAAACTGAAATGTATGCAATGTACTGATTTCAAACACATTATAAAACTGGGCAAGAAATCAAGTGTGCAACATTCTCCTTTGGGACCCACACAGTTCCAGCATGATTTTATCATGCTACACAGCCAGTGACTGCTCCCAGCTTACAGTGGCTACTGGAAGGTATTTTTCCTTCAGAGATGCATCCATTTTCACCTCTCAAACCAGCCTTTGAAACTAAGCAGAGACATTTTTCTCCTTTTTCTCTCCTTTCACCTTTTTCTCCCTTAGCTACCCAGGAAAACATATGTAGGAAGAGTTTTGTCCTCAGGAGTGTGTTTGATAATTAAATCTCCCACCTTGAAAGGAACTGACACCTTAGAGTCCTGCCATGTTGCATTGAAATTGTGCTCAGAAAGGCAAGGTTTGAAAACCATGAATCAGATCAGTTTAACTGCAAGGCTTGTGTGAATGCATTAAAAGAAACAAAAGACCAAGAGAAGCACATGTCTGCAGTGTCTAGTTAGTGCTCAGCAGTCCTTTCACCCTCCCCAGTTCCTGACAAGATGGTGAGGGCTCTGTGATAATCTTGTGAGAGGTCACATCCAAACCCAGAGGGACTGAAGCATTTATACCTCCAGGACCTGTTTCCCTTTATAGCTCAGATCCAACAGTGGAGGTCCTTCCGACCAAATCTGTCCCCTTTTTCCTCCCTCCTCCTGCCTCATATGCTTCTGGTTCATTAGGTCAAGCAGGAAAGGCCCTAGAATTTCCTTCCATTGAGTCAGTACTTGATGCCATCTGTTGTAGAGATGAAATTCTCTTTTGGACAGGCCAGAAGGATTTCTCCATGCACAGTTTACTGCTATTCCCATAGTGGGCCAGGATTTACCAAGTTCTCAGCTCAGCGTGAAGTAGAACTGATCTGGGAAATGCCCAAATCCCATCATATAAACGTTTCATGTTAGAACTCCTACTCTGAACCCACACTAAGTACCCTGCCCATCATGTGCTATACAATTTCCTAGGTGTGAACAATGACACAGCTCATTATTGATCTCATTTGACACCGGAGTCGGCACCAACCACACACGTTGTGGAGGCAGGACCTTGGAGGGTACCTCAACCTGCTTCCCAGCTCAGTGTTTGGACAGGCTTTTGGGACAAGCTGTACTCAGCTGGCCCAACAGGTCCCATCCTGTGGTAGGAGGTCATCCCTTCAGAGCTTTGTGCTCCTGCCCAGTGCCTCACACTGCTGCAAGCAGAGTTTGGAAAGGGCAGCGCTCACCTTTGCTCTGCTGTCATGCTAACATCACTTTACTAATAAACTATCAACTGTGACAAAGAATAGATTTGTTTTTTCAGAATAAATGCACGAATGGAACACCCAGTAGAAAACAAACCTGTGAAAATTTTAATTTCACATGTTTTCTCTTGAGTAACTATCCACATGAGATGTCTGGTTTATTGTGACTAGAGGTGTGACCTTTAAATCCCAAAAATCTGAGGCAAAAATGAAGTCAAAATGCACGAGGGAAAAGTAATTCTGATTTTATTTGTAATGTCAAAACAAGACACCACTTGAAAAACTTCTAAAGTTAAAATAAATAATGTATTTAAAAACAGAACGTGCAGAAGAGCTAAAAAGATTTCTTTTTGGAAGTACCACTCCCAGCCCCAATTCATGTGTCCACAGCATGCAATATGGTTTGAAAAAAAGCAAGCAGGGTTGTTTTATTAGCTGGCCTTCCTGACCTTCTGTTTGACTTTGTGTTTCAGTGTGCCCAGAGGATTAGCAGATTGCTAATACAGCCTCAGAAAACACACATCTTGACCCAAAATGTCACTTCAGGCAGCAAGAGAACAGAAAAAAAAATCAGTACATGATAGAAAATCCCATTAAATAATTATAGCAGGAGAGGGCAAGGTCTCTGGAATATCAAACCTTATGAAAAATGAATATTTGTATAAGAATAAGGGTGAGATTAAGTGTGAGGTCTTGGTGCATTCTGTTACATATTAAATCCTGACACAGAAATCTCAGCAGGTGGAGGCATTTAGAAGAAGTGAACAACTAAGGAAGAAAACTGACAAGCAAATAAAATTATTGGGAAAAATTACTACTGGTTATTTGTTTTCACTGTTTTTGTTTATTAAGAAATTACCGCTTCACTGCCTGAGCCAAAAGCTTAGTATGGAAGTGTTAATCTCAAAGAAGATAAAATAGAGGAAGGTGGGAAGATGTTTTTCCTCCTTTTCTTTTCTAACACCGAAATAATTTCTTTCCTGCAAATAAGCATTGCTATCACTGATGTCCACAAGAAACCACACAAGTGGCTGGGTTTGGATGTGTCTTAGCTGCACATAGCTGACACTATGATTCAAAACTGCTAAAAGAAACAATGACATATGAAGATACATAAAAATGAGCATTAATTTACTCTATAAACAAATGGTTTTTTCTAACCCTTTTTTTCCTGCCTTCTGTCTTCTTGCTTGTTTGTCACTGGATGTTTGAGCAGGTAAAACAAGTGGACCTTGACCTTCTTTGGATTCATCACAAAACAAATTAATACAAGAAGTAAACAAGCTCCAGCAATTACAGGTGCATCCTTGCTTATTGCTCTCAGAGCCCAGAAGATTTCTAGACGTGAAAGTAAAGAAGGAAGGCAGATTAACCCTGACACACAAATATCATTATTTCTAAGATGGTTGCTGGGATTTGCCCTTGTGTATCTGTATCATGTAGCAGGTGCTATTTATGATAGCAGACATAACAAGATAGCTGATAGGAAAATATTTCCCTGTTTGTAGAGTATTGTTAAGTTTTGCTCTGCCACCCTGTTTCCAATTCCCTATTTCCTATTTTCTTTTCTCACTCCATCGTTGGACGAATCCAGGTACACTTTAGAGTCCCTAAATGCACAGCTAGATTAGCTACAAACAGGATGATGAGCATACACCTGGCAATTCTCTGCAAGAACCCAGTGACTTTTGATCTGACAATCCCCTCCATGAGTATGTTATTTATTTTCACCCTAACCATCTTAAAGGTAAACCAAGCTACCCAGATGTAATTGCAAACTCCAAGGACAGAAAATCATATTCAGGTTGACTTCACAGATAGAAAACAACTGATAAGCCACCAATATAACAGCTGACTGCAGTTAACCTTTAATTGGGATCCAGCAGCAGCATGTGCTTGTTAATATGCTGCTTTAAAGCAAAAAATAACACAGTCCTGTCTTGTTTATGGAACAAGTAAAATTAATGGAAAACCTTAATCTCTGGTCTAACATGACCATGTTTACCCTGTAAAGCCACAGTGCAGTGAGTACTATTCAACATCTCAAGTTGGACTGCTTTGGCTTGCCTTTACACTGTGAAACCAGTGCTTTAGTGTTCACTTAGCAGACACAAAAGTTGTGGTTTTTTTTTAAAATCATTTACACATACATGTATTTAAACAGAAGCAGGCATTTCTTTCCAGTGTTACATAGTTCTAATACTAATTTCCACATTTATCTTCATGGGAGATATAGGGTAGGAAAAAAAGAAAAGGTAAACTGTGTAACCTCACTTAAATTTATTAACAGAGTCCTTTGCACCTTCATCCCTGTGTTCCACTGCATGTAGATATTCCAGGCAGTTTGAATCATTAGTATTTCCATGTGAAATGGTTATCTGGGGAGGTGCTGCTGTACAAGGCTGAACTAGAAATACAAAACACATTTGCAATGACCACTCTTTCGATGCAGAGATGAAATCTGTATCTCACTGTAGCAGAGCTGGTGGCCAAGGGGACCACCCTTGGTAAAGAAAACTTGAATGAAAAACAAGTGAAAATGAATGAAAAACATGCACTGGAGAAGATGAGGTGTTTTGCTGGTTTTGGCTGGGGTGGAGTTAGCTTTTTTCAAGTGTTTTGTAGGGGGCTGTGCTTCGGACTGGTACTGAATTCAGGGTTGATGATATAGAGATGTTTTTGTTACTGCTGAGCAGGGCTTACACAGAGCCAAGACCTTTTTACTCTTTGTACTGTCATGCTGGGGAGGAGACTGGGGGTGCCCGGCAGGTTTGGAGGGGCTGGGATAGGTGGCCCAATGGATCAAAGGGATACTCAGGACCATATGACTTCATGCTCAGCGTATAAGATGGGGAGGAGAAAGAGGAGGGACATTTGAAGAGATGGTGTTTGTCTTCCTCAAGTCACCACCAGGTGTGATGGGGCCCTGCTCTCCTGGAGACTGCTGAACACCCACCTGCCCATGGAAGCATTGAATTCATTCCTTGCTTTGCTTTGCTTGTGTGAGTAGCTTTTACTTTCCCTATCAAACTGTCTTTATCTCAACCCTTGAGTTTTCTACCTTTTACTCTTCCAATTCTCTCCCTTACCCTGCCGGTGGGGGAGTGAGCAAGTGGCTGCGTGGAGCTTGGCCTCTCACTGGGGTTGAACCATGGCAGATGTGAAGGTACTAGAAGCTGCCAAGCTAATGGTTTATATGAAAGAAAACCAGGAGCCAGAGGGATTTACATGCAGACACTCCTTGTGGCATGGGTGGAGCAATTAGGCAGGAAGAGCACGGAACTGAAGACTTAGAACTGAACTGCCCAGCACCTCAAAGGGAGAGTTCATAGACAACTGGAGAAGAACCCAGGGCCTCCAAAGGTAGTAGGTATACACCACGAAATTATAGTCAAGCCTAATTCTCAGTGCCCTTTTGAACTGTGCAGAGACCTGTTAAATAGTGGCCTCTTAGATGCCAGTGAACAGGAACCATTCTCTTCTGACACCTACACCAAACTGCTTAAAAAGGGTGATGGAAACATTGCTGGAGTCAATGTTCACAGCACCTAGTTCTGTTTTCTTTCCAGAAAATTGGTTGGTTAGCTGGTCGGACAGAGGAAAGAAATAAAACAACTTGTGGAGTTGATCCCTGGGCTTTCAGACCACACTTTGATTCAAGAAGCAAGAGACAGTCCCAGTGTACAGGCTGGCTGGGACACTGGGAGACCCTCACACAGCTCACTCAGTGCAACAGCTCTGCAACAGGGGGACTTCTGGTTTCTCACTGTGGAAACCCAAGGATTTATTTCTATAAATGTTTTTTCTTCAAGCAGTTCATTAAAATCAGCTGTTGTTTGATTTGCAGCCTCTGTGGGGAGTGCAGGCTGCACCTCACTCCCGGCTGGCATAAGATCAGCAGAATGACTGGCAGTCCCAAATCTCACAGCCTGATCACCAACCTCATTCAACAAAGCTAAAAGATAGATAATAGTTGGCAATGAAGCAGCTGACCCAGGGACAAGAGGCATTCATTTTTCCCACCCTTTAGACCAACACCAGCCTGCCCAAAGTTTTCTTATCAGGTGAAATTTCATCTGCTGCAGAGGAGTTCTGAAAGAGATGAGTCACTGAAAAAGATAAGGTTCTCAATGAGGCCATAAATAACAAATCTAGACAGCAATGTCACCCCTACATTTTAGGCCATTGAATGTGAACATAATGAAGTGCAGTGTGCAGCTGCTGAAGCTCAGAGAAGACAGTTTTTCCACACAACCTGGTGGTAGATTTGAGACTCAAACCCATTTTTTCCTGTTTATTTGCCTGGCACCCTGCCAGCCAGGGCCTTTTGGGGTCCTGGGCTGACCCCCAAATTAAATAAATTCATATTCTTTCTTGCATTGTAGGACAGATCTCTCCTACTGATGCTTTATGCATTTGGGAGCCCATTCGTGTGCTGACAAGCCTGCAGTGGCCCAGCCTCTGAAATGCGAACAGAAACACTTTTGGGGCACAACTCCAAGGCCTGCAACACTTGCCAGAGCAGCACACACCTACTCCTTTCTATTCCTCTGAGGTAATAAGCTTAAATTCTAAGTACCCCTCAAAAGGTTTCACCAGGCAGCTCTTTATGGTGCTTTGAAGGACTCCTGACCTGTTAACAATGGGCCCTAGCAGGAACAGACAACTTTCCGGTTTAGTCAGATCCTCAGTCAACCCTCTCTGCCAAAAGGGCTCTGCAGAGGGATCTGGACAGCCTGGATCCATGGGTCAAGGCCAGCTGTAAGATTCAACAAAGCCAAGTGCCAGGTCCTGCACTTGGGTGACAACAACCCCTTGCAGAGCTACAGGCTGAAGGAAGAGTGCCTGGAAATCCGCCCAGAGGAAAAGGAGCTGGTGGTGCTGGTTGACAGCAGCTGAACATGAGCCAGCGTGTGCCCAGGTGGCCAAGAAGGCCAGTGGCATCCTGGATTGTATCAGAAATGGTGTGGCCAGCAGGACCAGGGCAGTGATTTTTTTCTCTGTACTTGGCCCTGGTGAGGACACACCTCAAGTGCTGTGTCCAGTTCTGGGCCCCTCACTACAAGAAAGACAGTGAGGGGCTGGCACGTGTCCAGAGAACAGCAACAAACCAGTGAAGGGTCTGAAGCACAAATCTCATCATGAGCAGCTGAGGGGGCTGGGAGCTTTTAGCCTGGAGACAAGGAGGATCAGAGGACACATTTTATCAGCCTACAACTCTACATGTTTCTGAAAGGAGGCTGTGGCCAGATGGGGATCAGTCTCTTGTCCCATGTAATAAGTGATAGGATGAAAGGAAATGCATATAAGTTGTGCTGAAGAGCTAGATTAGGGGAAAATTTCTTCACTGAAAGCGTGGTCAGACATTAGAATCAGCTGCCTAGGGCAGTGGTGGAATCACCATCCCTGGAAGTGTTCAACAGGCCTGCAGAGGTGGCATTTAAGGACATGGCTCAGTGGTAGACTTCACAGTGCTGGGTTACCAGCTGTATTTGGTGGTCTTACATGTCTCTTCCAACTTTAATAATTCCATGAAAATTCAGAAAACTCCCTCTAAAACCAGCAAGTAACCATCCCTCAGCCACTGCCAGCCTTGCTCTCCTTCAAGCAGCCAAGGCAAGGGGCCACACCTCTGAGGGGACGTGGGGTGAACCCTGGCCATTTTTGTTCTGGGGCTCGCTCAGCCTCTGTTTCTCCCAGGAGCTGTGCCATGCTGGGGGGACCTCCTCAGCCACACGAAGGTGACCTTATTGTTACAAGAAGTCACTTGGCTGAGGAATGCAGCTGCACCCAAGCCTGGACTGTGCCCTGCCTGCAGGGGATGCTGCAGAGGGCAGTAACCAACATGACTGCATTAGGCTGGCCGTGTATGGGAAGGTCAGAGCCTGAGAGTAAAGCCATGCTTGAAGAGAGAGAAAGCACAGGATGCAGACATGGAATGTAAAAAGGAAGGAAGAAGAGGTTCAGCATCTCAGTGGTAGCAGTGGCTTTGCCTGCTGGAGGGAGGGTGCAGAGGGCAGCATGCTCAGCCCACTCCCCATGCCGAGCACAGTATCTGCCTTTGGCTCACAGGCCCTTCTCAAATAAATGAGTTGTCACTGCCCTGGCTCTCCCAGAAAAGCTGGTATCTCACCAGAGCTAAGCATTAAATTACTCCTTGTTTTTTCTCCATTTATGTCTGTTCACCCACAAAGCACATGTCCCTCTTGGCAGGGAAAGGGCTGGGATAACGTGTGCACCACGAAGTGCCCACAATCCGGGGGAAGGTCAGAGTAGAAACACACATTCTTACAATGTGATGGTGGTTTTAAATAAATTATGCAGTCGCCTTTTTTTTTTTTCCCCTAAAGGATATTCCTTTAAAGCGGAGGGTGCAGTCCCACACGCAGTTAACAAAATCGCTCCTACCGACAATACTGTGGTGCCCTCAAGTGGATGCAGAACACTGAGAATGTGCTGCATCGCAGTCCCTGCTTCCTGCCTGCAAACAAAGCTCCTGCCCACCACAAAAGCTCTTTGCAATGCCAGAGGAATAAATGTGCTTCAACATTAAGACTGCCAGACCAAAAGTTTCTCACTTAAGAGAAATTTATTTTTCAATAAATTATTTGATTTATGAAAAAAAAACTAAAAAGGGGATTGGTTACAGCACTACCCTCATGATATTTACAAGGAATAAGCTGAAAATATAGATGGTTTTGGGTCCAATCACAGACCAAATGCCCTTGAGCTTGATTCCCCTCACCAGATGCAGTATTGCTGGCCTTCCTCTGGAAATTGGCAGTAGATACCAAATTGCCTGACATCAGCCCCTACCAATGTGCCATCCAATCACTTCTCAGTGCCAGCAGATGCGAAATATCCCATTTTCCACCTGCTGCTTCACTGGTGGCAAGTAACCACGTATGGCTTCCTCCTCCTCATGATTGTTCTTCCCATGTACTGTGCTCTTTGTCACATCACAAAGATGTAAGGGCAGCACAGGCTGACAGCCACCCTTAAAGAAGACAGGGAAGACCTTGAGAGGCTGGAAAGGTAATAAAAACATCCTGACACCCAGGCCACATAATTTTTAAAAATCCCTAACTTTTAAGACTACACAGTGAGCATGGCTGTGCTTGCTGCTCAGAGATCACAGGGCAAATCATGCTGCTGCTAGAAAGAACTTGAATCATGGGGGAGTGACACAAAACTTAACAGCAGTGTTGAGCTAATTTACCTCAGCTAAACACTCCACAGGCAGAGGTTCTGTTGGAAGAGCACTGCAGGTGCTGATCTGGAGCACACATATGCCCAGCTCTCTGCCTACCATGGCCCTTTCCACAGAACTTCCCAGCAGTCCTAGCTTGTCCTGGTGCCCAGGACAGGGCTTGGCATTTGTCCCTGCTGAATTTTATGAGGCTCCTGTTTATCCATTCCTCCAGCCTACCTGGGAAAAGCATCCCTGACTCCAAGCAAGCACTAAGCATCTGCAAATTAGATGAGGGTGAATTGCATTGCCTTCTCCAGGCCATTGATGACGTAGAATAGGACACACCCAAGCAACAAGTAGAGAACTGCAGGGGTCTGTAAAGTGCAACTCATTAACCACTGCCCTCTGATCCCAGTCAGTGTTTCACCCATCTTCTAGCTGTCCATCCACCCTTCCACCCAATCCCTAATATCCTGCCGTGGTTACAAGAGTTTTATGGGGGCAGTGCCAGAAGTCTTGCTAAAGTCAAGGGAAACATCACCTCTTGCTCATCCCTCATTCCCAGATCTAGTCATTTCTCCATAGAAGGCCATCAGATTAGTCAAGCATGACTTAATCTTGTGAACAGCTGTGGAAAGAACTGGCAATACAAGACTAAAGCTACCTCAAACCATATTGATTAGAAAGAACATTCCTAGGTGCATAGAGGAATCATGGCCAACCAGAGTCAAAGAGAAGCAACTCTCCAGTAGAGCAGGAATGAATACAAAACTTCTTAAAGCAGTGAACTAAGTTCAGAAATGGCTTACCTAATTTAGTTCTCTGAATCAGCTGCTTTGGAGTATTCCTATGCAAAATTATCCAAGCCACCGTTAAAGTCTGATAAGGATTTAACTCTCAAATGAGTTAATTAAAGAACCTGATGACAATATCTGCGAGTCACTGAAGGACTGCATGGGCAATGCACTCCTAAAACACAAGCAGGACACAGGGCTTCTAGCATGTGGGCCAGGCACAAACAGACCCTAGCATGCAGCATGTTTGAGCAGAAACAGCAGGTTTGATCACAGCCCATAGTCACAGCAAATTTTAGACTTACTACTGGAAGACCAGTGTTTGACTCTGGACATAAAAACATTTGCCATCCTTGTCCTCAAGAAACATGCCTTTCAGACATAGTCAAAAAGCTCTGTGTGCTTTAAGTCAACGTAGGTAACCCACAAATCAAATGTCAACCTAGGAGATACTTGGTGAGTGCAGAAATTTTTCTCTGGGGATCCATCAGAAATGAGTAAAACTATAGTGCAGAGCCAGTAGCGTGTCAGTATTGTACAGCTCAGCCAACCATTACAAGAGCTGTAACTCAACACAAAACCCTACCAAAAAAAGGCAGAGCTATGAATACAAAAGTTCATTATCTCTTAGTGACAATGAGGAAGCTGTCAGTACAGGTAGAAACATGTTTAAAGGCACCTAGACTCTGACTAATAAAATTATTTTTTAAAGAGAGAGGTCTAAGAAAGCTAAATATCATATTGCTTGAAGGTGGTCTGAGGACACTGTCAACACCTGGCAGCTCCATGCCAAAAATACAGGCCCATGCAGAGAACAGGAGGACTGCTGACATCCCCATAGCAGCTCTTACACCAATGCCACTATCAATTTGACATTGACTGGACAATGACATCTTGCTCTCTAGCATCATCACTGATAACAAACCCCAGGACAGCATGAAGTGCCCGCTCCTGGCACTTTGCTCTGACTATGACACTGGGACAGCTGAAGGAAGCAAACCTGCACTCTGGCTGCCACTGGTACACACCTGGTTTGGATACAGTCACAGCTCACATTAAAAGCTTGCAGTCATTAATACAAGGGCAACTAGTAAGCAGCAGTTACTTACAACAAAAATACAACAGAAATGAAACATTAAGGAATTAAAAGGTGGTGTTTCGGTCAAGGCAAATAGTTGAGTTCAGGATGTAGAAGATGCAGCAGAATATCCTTGTGCTGAGGAAATCTCTTCCAGCCCTTAGTGCTCACCAAGCACCAGTCCTGGCCCAACCTGAAATGCACTTCCTTGGGCAGGCTTGTGGCCACACCAAACCAGAAGCATGAGGAGAGCACTCATTTAGAGCTTGCCTCAGACCAAACTCCCCAGGCTTCTGATTCCTTTCTGACCATTCTGGCCTGCAGGTGACATCCACCTCTGCCACCCTGGGCAACAGCACAGCCTACAGGAAAGAGCTGCTCTCCACAGACACAGAGGCTAAAAAAGAGATTAATATCACCATATACCATAACCTTTGGGAGGCTGGCAATGTCAAAAATAAAAAGTTCAAGACACAAACTAGAGAGAGACATTTCTCCTTACCAAATAGCTCTTAAACCTTTAAGTCCAAATGCCAGGCGGTTTCATTTTGTTAAGCAAAGAGGACAGAAGAATTGTGAGATACTCTTTTAGAAACAAGTGATCACAGAGTCAAAGTGGCAGGACAAACAAATGCAGATCGAGGAATACAACTTTTGATTTCTAAAAAACTCAAAAAGCATGAATTCCAGATACAACATTTCAGAACTTTATTTCAAAAAAAGGGGGGGAAGGAATTTTAGAACACCTCAAAAATTTTTTTTTCATCTAAAAGGTAATCAAAATTAACAGGATGTTCTCATACATAAAAAGAAACAGGGAAATGAAGGCAATATACACATAGCTAAATTTACATATAACCCCAAAAGAAATCTGTTCTCTGCCTCAGTTTTCAGTGAGGACCCCATGATGTCTCCTTGGAGCAAAGGCATGGTAGCCATTGAAACTGAGCATGATGTTGCACAACTCCATTGTCCTGGAACTGGAAGAGCAGCTGTTTTTGCACCCAAGGGAAGGTGCTGATCACCATCTCAGAAGCATCACTGCACACCTGCCCCAGGCCAGTGATTTCCTTAGCATCCCATACTGGCTAGAGACAAGCTCTGAGGCAGCATGGACCTTAACTCTAACCCCAACAAGCTGCTTTTCAGTAACTTGGAAAGGATTGGCATAGGAAACTGCAGCTTAGGTAGACTCATTTTGGAGTGAAACATGGTTGAAGATCACCAAGACTACAAAAGGCAGTAAGTGTGCTGATCCATGCAAGACTAACTAGCCTGATCTCAAAAGTATGTCTCAATTTAAAAACACGTAACAATAATGTATAAATTGACACAAAACACAGCTTGGGTATTAATGATAAGTGAGACCCTACTGAATAGTTTCTTTCCTTATGACAGAAGATCAGGATGCATTGCATATATCTTCCCATGCATCTTCTGGCACAACTTTTTACTGGTTGGAATGGGGGAAAAGTGAAGACATTAAGTGAAGACCATTAAGACAGATGACAACATACAGTACTAACATTCATGTTCATCATGTGACTTTGGATGTTATCTTGCTGGTCAGAAAGAAATCAGAAGCCTGATTTGCTCATTGCAAAGCACGACCAGTTCTAGTAGGCTGAAAAGAGGCTCTTGGAGCACCTTCAAAATTTAAGGATCATGGATAATTAATGACACCACCAATATTCGACTAAAATTTATTCTTACCTCTACCTTTATCATCCTCAATTCAGGATCAGTCATTCAGGTCTAGGCAGTAAGAGAAAAAGTCACAGTAACCCCAGTCATACATAAAGCAGATTAAGTACTTAGTGCCAAGGCCAAAGCTTTTCACTGTGTGCTGTAAGCTAACCATTGGAAGTAAAAAAAAAGGGAGGGGGGGCAGAAGAGTTCTGCATTAGTCATTTTTTTATTAGTTATGAAGCATAACTGCTTCAGCCAAGAAAAATAATGCTGCCTAGGGACTGTACTTAGAAAAGTATTCCCTGAAAAGAGAAATATTTCCCTCTAAAAAGGCACCTGGTGAAACTTCTGAAACATTTTCAATGCATCTTGTTTGAATGTGGCCAACCAGGATGTGCAGAAGGGCAAAGACAGGTGGATCAGGAAAATGCTCTATAGAAAGTTCTGACTGACTCAGCCAAGAAGAAGGAAGTCTGGGAGAAAAGAGAGCAGACACCATCCCAGAGAAGCTCATAACAGCTCACAAGGCAGAACAGTGGGGATGTAGTACCTCCCTGTCTCTGGTTGGACTTCTTCACTTTGTTGTGTGTTTTGGTTTTTTAACTGGAACCAGTCACACCAGGAACTCCAACAGGGTTTTCCTTTAGATAGAAGTAGATGCTCCATCTAGTCCTGGATTCATATGTTCATCTTTCCTTTATGCTTGGCCTGTCTTAGCCTAATAATGAAGAATTTCCCTATGATGTTCTAAGAGATGCTTAAGATGAAAATCAATTAACCTCTGTGATACCATATCTCTATACAGACTTCAAGTTATTATAATTGCAAAATTGAGAGAAAGATACAATATTTCAGTAAATAGAAGGAGTAAGCCTCCACTTGTAGTGACTCATGTTTACTGTAATCAGACAATGAATAAGCTTTTATGGAAAATGTGCTTGGATGTAGCTTTGGATGCACAACTCATGCATTAGCAATGTTTATGGATTGACTCATTACATAGCTAGTCTTTCTGCATAACCCTTCTGAAAACATATAGGTTTTCAGACATAAACAAAACCAGGATGTCCGATATGTAGGAAAGTTTATTTTTCACTTCCATGAAGCAGAACCTCTCTGAGCTCAAAAAGATCCTTGGCCAGAGTTTGAATGGACAAGATTTAATACTACAATATAGTGACAGACCACAAAGTGAACAGCAAATACTCTGGGCTCCTTATTATGCAGCACTTATTCCAAATCCTGGAGGAACCTAAACTCCAGGACATGGAGTCCTTATGTTCAGAATTATGGCAGGAGCGTACCCAAATGATACCAGGTCCCTGTCTAAAGTGAAACCCAGAAGAAGTTGAAATGAACACTGTGAACCCCTTGAACTAACATTTCCCCATGAAACCACCACTGGAAAGGTTCCAACTATTGCCTTGAAACAGAATGTAAGGACATGCATATAGCAAAGTGTGAGGCAAGGTGCTGTGGGAAGACTGAGCACACAGGGAACTCTGAAAAAGAAGGGCTAGCTAAACAAGTTTTGCAAGACCCACCCATGTACAAAAACCCACCAGTGTGCCAAAGTGGTTATTGAAACATCACGACCTGCACCGACCTAAGCTGCCAGCAGGAATTGCTGCTGGTGTTATCAGCAGGCAGCGTGTGAAGTGGGACCTAGTGCCAACTAGGTCAGGACATGGTTACAAGTGGAGTCAAGAAAGCCACAGCATGTATACAGAACCTAAAACTGAATCTGTGAACCAAACCTCTGACAAGCAGATCTGAACCCTGCTTCTACCACCACTGTAGTTGCCTACCCTTGCTACTTGCTTTCTTGTAGCCTTGCTCCAAAGCTGACACTCAGGCAACAGCCTGCCAAGATCCCAGCTTCCAGGTGCCCTTCTGAGGTACAGCATATGATCTCAGCAGAAAAGTTACAGCAAAGCTACAAAACCTGCCTGACTCCTTGAGACAGTGGCTCAGGTGGCAGGTGGGAAGCGAGATAAGGCAGCACAGCTCTGGCCAAGTCACTGCTGGTACACAGTGCCTGCTAAAACATGATCATCTTCCATTGACACTGATGGAGCAAATACATTCAAACCCTGCATGCAAAAGGTGCCACACTGACAGGCATGGAGATGGAAATCCAGTATCTAGGACCCAAAGAAACCCAACTAATTAAGGGATCTATTGTCACAGGGGTCAGAGCATAAGGTGGTGTGGGGTCTGCTAAACTTTATCATGAACCCTTTGAGCAAGGTAAGCCATTTCATATCTGGCAAAACATTCCAGGCACTTGGGATCAGAGATATACAGGGGGAATTCCCAAGCCAGAGATTACATCTCACTACTTACATACAGTGCCAAGGATCATTCTGCCCTCCTTGAATATATCCAATCTCTTTTTGAATACACTGGTATCTTTGTCTTCCACAATACTTCAGATGTACTTACATGTGGCATACTAAACCCTAGGATCTTCCTTTCGTCCTTTTCTAACAGTCTGACTGATCATTTCATCAGTTCCTAGTCCCATGCAATACTGATTCCTCCTATCCAGCAGCCAGCCAGAGTGAGAGTTTCCTAAGGAAGTCATATAGCTTTTAGTCTTGTATGGAAGACACTTCCATCTCCTTGGACACCTGCAGTGGTTCTCTCCATATTCTCTAGCTTTATTAAACCTTTTCAAGGACTGCAAACAGCACTCAAACTAAATATGCTTATGTTTTCTTGCATTCTCATCCTTTCCCAATAATTAATATTCTAATTGGTTCCTTTAGTACAAGGTTTGGGCAGACATTTTCAAAGAACTATGCATAATGCAGGACCATTCCCAAATATCACTCCACAGCCCCTTGTGTTGTGTGTATGTTAGGATACTTTTTTCCCATGTGAATTCCTTTGTGTTCTGTCAACATAGGCTTTATTTACTATGGAACACATATTTGGTAGTCTAATTTACAAGCTTCAACATGCATGAAGACGAGTATCATATTTACTACCTTGCCTTTCTGTGTTCCTTAGGTGAATTTAAAAATCACACAGGACATCATCTCACACAGCTCTTACAAACTCCTTTGGACTCCAGCAGTCAAAGCTGCCTGGGTCTGGAGAGCTTTATCAACTGCCCTAAAAAGCTGTTACTGGCACATCAACTTAAAGTAGTTCCTTGGACTAATATCTTACAGAGCATGGCTTGACATGAAAGTTTCCAAGTTTCTCCGCTCTGAACATCGATCGATGTGACTTGGCTTTTCTTTCCAGATTAGAAGCTAGAGCAGCAACAGGAGCATTCTCTTACCCATGGCAAACAGCAAGCCAAAAGCCAGGGTTTCTTTCAAGTTTCATCTGCCATCCCAAGAACCAATGCTTTGTTCATATTTGCATTGCTCAGCATCCATCACTGCAGTTAGGAAGTGTCTTTACCTTTGCAGTGCTGGATGTCTGCTAAGTCCAAAGATCAGACTGAAAGAGATTTAGGCGGACACTCACGTTTCACTCAGATACCCAAGACCTGCCAAAAACTCAGAGCTTCTCATTACTGAGGTACCCTTCTGAAATATTGGTGAGTGCTTCCTGCTGCATGGCTCAGGAGTCTCTCCACCACACAGCAGCTGATGCAGAACCCAGCATTTCCCCACTACTGTGGGGAGGACTTCACTGCCTTCTGCTGCACAGAACTATGTGTCCCATTGCATGAACATCCAAACACATGTTTTATGCCTGATAAGAGTATTTCAAAGTACAATGCCACTTTGCAATAGCAGTGGAGAGCTTTATGCCCCAATGAGTCACTGAACACAAGCAGCGCTGTATAGACCCATGGTACTGAACAGCTTTCTGCCAAACCCTAAGCAAACAAGACAAGGAATGTAAAGAGTTAAGACTCACAGAAATATTTCATCTGTGACTTGGCAGTCCTAGGCTAACAGAATCCTTTAGGACCTCTAAGATTTAGTCTATTCAAGACTACAAAGGAAGCAAGTGCAAATCCAATTCATCTTTCCTTAAATACAGTTACTTAAAAGCCAGTTAAAAACACAATTTAACAGTGACATAGAGAAAAAGCCAGACACAGAGCATGAAATAAGGAGGAATTCAAAGCATGCCTGCACTTACCACATAACATATACATTAAGTGGGTACAGAGACAAGCCAGAGAGCCTTACAACATATAAGGGTTAAGACCAATATTGTTTAAAACTGACCTATTCCTTGTGTTTATTCAGGGTTCAGAACAGTGGTACCACTATTCCACATCAAATTTCTCATATCTTTCATTGCAAAATCTGCCTGGATTTTAGCAATTCATCTGATTAGAGCCAGAATCTTCAAATTGCATCATTGTTTAGCTGTGATTATTCTACCTGGCAAGAGAAGGAATTGAGGTGAGGAGTCAGATTTTTATCTCAGGTTTCGTTTCAGCAACTCCCATGAAAGTGTATGGACAGGCTGTATAAAGACTTCTGTGTCCACACAGGTATATACCTCTATGTCCTACAAGTAAATCACATTGTATTGCCTGCTCCATTCTTTATGGCCTTTATCTCACAAGATTTATCACTTAATTACTTTATGTGAAGCAGTAAGCAAACAAGGGCACACCGTATCAGCTCCCTGACAGACTGACAAGCCTTGTGCTCCAGGTAGGTGGGCACAGATAACCAAGCTGAGAAGAGATCTATACATCAAGCAGGAAGGGAATACTCTCATATTAGCAGTTTACCCTTAGCTGAAACAGGACTTGCCTTAGCAATAAGAGATTTAAAGAGAAATATGATAAAAAGTGGTATTTATTTTATTCATTGCTGCTGAGAACTCCATTTTTTGTGAGCAGCAAGGCAATAAGAGTGTAAACAACTGGAAGAGAGAAAGCAAGGAGCTGTCAAAACTGGCACCTGCAAGGATTAGCCAGAGATCCTTGCCAAGGAATTCAGGGAGCAAGCTAGACTTCACACCTGGGCTAGAACTCAAGTTTCTTAAACTGTTGACTTTTTAATTTGACACTAATCACTCTCAGAATTAGTTAAAACTGTTTAGAATGAGGCCATTATCAGTACTTAAAGAACGAACAGAAATCCACAGGAGGGACCAAAATAGTGATAATTTGACAACTTACCTTCAGACTAACTCACACCCTCTGCTCTGCACTCTGCTGTTAGAGATTTTACTATTTCCCTCCTGCACAGCTACATGTACAGCAGTAGCACTTTAAGAGTGCCTTCCACAAGCCTAGATGGAAAGCAGGAGTTTGACTCCAGCATCATGGTGATGGATTTGTGAATAGATTTTTCTTGTTCCTTGGTGAAGTGTCCTTAGAGCAGAGGTATATGCAAGCAAACAGCCTCCTTTTCTTGTACTTGTCAAGGACTCCGTTCTAGGTGTTGTCACAAGACTGACTGCATGAGCAGAGCCTTCAAAACTTAAACTGTTTAGTGTTTGAACTCCAATTAACGTTACAGAGCAGAGTTCAGGCAGAGTCATAGAATCATGGAATCAAAAAATGTCCTGAAGTGTAAGGGACCCACAAGGATCATCAAGTCCAACTCCTGGCCCTACAACTGAACACCCCTAGAGTCACACCAGGTGCCTGAGAATATTGTCCAAACACTTCTTGAACTCTGTCAAGCTTGGTCCTATGACCACTTCCCTGGGGAGCCTGTTCAGTGCTCAATCACCCTCTGGGTGAAGAACTTTTTCCTGATATTCAGCCTAAACCTCTCCAACACAGCTTCTTGCCATTCCCTCAGCCCCCATCACCAGAGAGGGCAGATCAGTGCCTGCCCCTCCACTGACCCTCATGAGGGAGCTGGAGGCTGAGTCATGCTATAGCCATTCATAAATGAAAAGACAAAAAGAAGAGTCACCCTTCTGCAGTTAGGTTTCTTTTATTGTGTCAGCTGCTGAGCAGAGCTTTTGGACCACAGTTTTAGATTTAAAGGCTGTAAGTTCCCAAACCCATTTTCCCCAACAAAAATTAGAACAGAGAACTTACTCAAGTGTTCTTATTTACCTTTGTACACTTCACATGGCTGTGGTATCTCACTATTTGTTGACATAGTATTATACTGTACATGTGTCCAGTAACAACTTTTACAGAGACATACTCTGCTTTACCAGCCATCTTCCCTCTCCATTATAAACAACGTCCTGAAATGCAGCCTTGAAGGTGACAGTAGTGCAGGATGGACATTTTGTAACCTTGAAAAAGCTCCCAGCAGTTACCTATTACCCAACATTTAAGATGTTATTTTTTTGTCCTTTAAAGCTAATCACACATTTCCATAATGCACTTATGCTTTTAAGACTCCAGCAGAACCTGAGAAGGGAGATAGTTGTCTATAAGACAAAAAAAAATTTGGAATAGATTGAAGACTGGTAAGTGGCAGCTGCCAAGGTAGACAGACATCCTGCAGCATGTCATTGAGGTGGGGAAGGAGTATAAATCAACTGCCCATCTGCAATGGAAAAAAATTATTTAAAAGGGATGACTGATAACAACCCACTGCCTCTCATCAGCCCCTGGGCTCTTTCATAAACTCTCTCCATGCAGTTATATTTCCTGTGGGCTCTTCAACAGTCATAGAATAAGAGAATGGTTTGATAAACGATACACTACAAAAGAAAAATAGCTGTAGCTATTGTAGCACTGCTATGCAGTAATGTAGCACTGCTTCTCAATATTCAACACAAACTAGAGAAGCAAAACAGCGAAAGTTAACAATTGTAACATTAGAATAATTACAAATAATTTTTTTCAAGATCTGTAATCTAGACAAGTACTTGGGAAACTTTTCAATTTATGCAAAAACATTTCTGCAGAGTAAAGATTTTCTTCATAGGTTTTTCTCTGAAGAGGCTGATACTTCTTTCCCCCCTCCAGAGAAAGCCAGTGTTTCAGTTCCCAAACCTTAGAAGTCTGTCAAACTGTTTATAATATGAAATGTGCAGAGTAAAATTTTTTCTTCATTGGCTTCAATGTTGAAAATTTTAACATCTATATAACAAGCTACAGACAAAAGGTGGAGTAAAATTAGCATAGGTACTCCTTATGCCTGAAATACCACTGAACTTCTGCAGCAGCAGCACTAAGTCTTTAAAAAAATGAGCAAGAACAAGACCAGTATGGGGAACAAACCTTTTTCACTAGAAATATGGGACAACTACCCCCATCCTGACAGATGACTAATTGAGATTCCACACCCTGTTTCACATAATGACAATGAGATCAACACCTTAAGTCTATCATTCCAGGTTTGCTCTTAGGAAGGAGATGTGCTGTTCTTGTGTGTGCTCCAACACTGTGGTGGAGCACACATTCTCTGCCCCTGCTTCAGCCCTCCTCATCAGGAATAGTTCCCACTCTGATCACTCTCCCTGTGTAATGTGGAGAATCACAGCTAACCCAAAACACAGGGGGGCAGGTATGAACATACACTTGGCACCAGAAACGTAATTTAGTCAAAACCTGACCAATCCAATAACAACCATGTAAAATCCACTTCTCTTACATCCAGTGCAGTTTAGAGAATGCTTAGTACTAATACTTTTAAAAACCCAAATTAGTAATTTATTACCATTGTGAATCCTGAAGTATTTTCTATTATTTTGAAATTTGAAAAGCAGACTACACTTATAATAGCATTTTTAATACAACAAGAGCCATTTTATTCATATAAGTTCAACACAGTACTGATGATTCCATCATAACTTAACCACAGGAACAGCTCAAAAACTGGGTGACATTTACACGCACTTACCAATATTGTAACTGGTGGTTTATACAGTGTTCATTTCCAAAATATTTGTCAGCAAAGGACAGAACAGCATAACGCTGTTCATGCTTAAGGAGATGTTTCAAAAGGTATTTCATGTTTTTCATGTACATCAATTGGCATTTTTTGGGACCTTTTTTATATTAGCTTCTCATAAGATTGCAATCTTAAAAGATTCTCATACAAGTTTTTGTACTCCAGACACTGTAGTGCTTTCTAAGTAACACAGACCATAATCACCAAGTAGCCATTGTTGTTGTTCAACCCAAGCAGCATGCAAGGAGTGAAAGAGCCCACAGTAAAAAGCATTCAATTAAATTCTTTTTAATGACCTGCAATCATTATAAGAACACAAACATATAAAAATGCAAACTTTATGCTGAGTGTCCTTTTAAAAGCTAGCAGCACAAAATACTTTTTGAATAGACCAGACATCTGTTGCATCCTGAACAGTAGTACATCATTTTGTTGTCCATGCTTTTTGACTCCCAGGTTTTGCAAATGCTGATACATCAAGTGTTTTACCACTGTTGCACTGTTCATATAAAGTCTGAAAGTTAACAAACACACAGGGTATTCAGGTGAACACAGTTGTACTGCACATGGATTCAAACTATATAACAAACATTACCACTTGAAAGAAATCATCACATACTGAAATATTCATACTAAAATTGCTCTGTCAAATCAAAAACCAAAAACACACTGAAGACAGCTTAGTTGTACAAGCTGTACTGCAGTGCAGTGCCCAGAAGAAAACACATGTGCTGACTTAGCAGCGTGGGCAAAGTTACAGAGTTTCACAAGTCAGGAGAGAGCAAATGAGCTGCAGAGATCTAAAAATCAAATTTACTCTATTGAAAGTCTCCACTATGGAAACACTAGCATGGAAGGAGAGTTATTTGTGTACTGGGGGCATGCAAGCTTTACATGAGATACTCAGATGCCCACATCACCATTTTGTCAGAAGAATAACTACTTGTTCACCCTCGTATTTAAAACAGATCAAGTGCAACTAGAAGTGTAAGCATGAACTCCTTTAGACTTAATATATACTGAATTTGCTTTCCTTCCCATTAAGCAGCTTTGCATTCTCAAGGTCTTATTTATACTTTATCACCATCACTTTTGAGACACAAGCATAAAGAACAGAGTTGAAGACTTATCAAGCTTCTCTTTCAGGCAATAAACAGAGAGGCTGCAATGCTTCAACATAAAAAAACTAATTTACGCACAGCACTGCATTAACAGTTCAGCAACTTCCAGGAAGCAGGAACAGTTGCAGTCCAAAAGTGTGTGCAATTAACAGATCAATTTAGATAATTTCTCCATAGTGAGGGTTCTTAAATTAGAAGACCTCCACATAGGGGCAGCTTAAAAGCAAAGAATATCTACTGGGAGATGGAAAGAAAAAACTAAAAGTAAAAATTACTGGCATCATTTTCAACCCTTCCAATTGAGAAGAATGTAGAGAGAGATTCTGCATCCTTGCAAGTAAAAGCACTAAGACATTCAATATTTTTCCAGCTATGGCTAAAGATTTCATACATGTATTGTTTCAGCTTTCACTACTGAACATCTAACCTTTGTCTGCATGAGCATGTACTACTATAGAAAAGAATTTACTTACCCTCGCAGCTCTAGAAATAGAATTGGGAGAATTCAAGTCAACAAGCTGGCCAAGAATACGTTTCATTTCCTCTGTTGTTCCTCTTGCATTTGGGACACCTGCAGTTAATTTATAGTTATGCTGAAATTGTATAAATTATCAGTGTAAAAATTGCCAGAACAGTTTGTAAGAGGTTTAAGAATTAAAATATTGAAGTATCTTCTGAAGCAGATGTAGGCACCAAACAAAACTGAATCATGGTAACAAGCTCACAGTACATCTAAGAGTAAAGTTTTTTAAAGCATAGTTACAAATACTATTTAATAAAAATGTATTTTAAAATAAATACCTGTTTGACAATGACTTTGAATTTGAACATAGGGATGTACCAGCAACTCCGAAACAGAAATTCTTTCTTTAGGATTTCTTATTAAACAGCGCTGCAGATGAAAAAAAGAGGAAGAACATTTTGCCTATAAATTATGAATTGTCCTAGGAATTAACAGTATTTACTTTGGACGTTGAACCAAAGGACTTAAGTCAGATTGCATTCAGTATTTACTCAGCTGGTATTGAACTGAAAAGATACTTTAAAATGGAAACTACATTTAGTAGCTCTAGCTTCAGTCTTCTTTTGGAATAAGGCCTGTTACTACAAGTTGCAGTGAGCATCTCTTTGTGGAAAGTCTACCAAGCACAACTCATTCAGTTTTAGAAAACATGCTTTAAATAAAGAAATTACCATTATTTAAATCAAAAGAGCAGTTACCTTCAGCACATCTTGAAGATCCTTCTCAGCAATATCTGGGAAACCTATTTCATAACTTGGATCAACAATAGCATGCATTTTATTGATGTGACTTGTTATATGCTGAAACGGAGTCCTTCCATATGTCATACAGTACAAAATGCAGCCCAGTGACCACACATCGCTTTTGGGACTTATCTAATATTAAAAAAAAAAATTGAAGATTTTCTACTTAAACTGGACCCTCAGTCAATTTATCATGTAATTGTACAGTTTTCATTGTACAAGAGATCTTTGTAACTATTACACAAAATCACCAAGGCAGCATGCCATTATTTACTAAGACAGTGATGTGGCTTCCTTCACTGATATTCCCTAAGAAAACTATTCTTAACTATTTTTGAAAATCAACTTACTTCAAGGACTCACTTAAAACTAAAGTCAGTCTTTAGCAAGTCAAACTGCACAATTCTAATTTCAGATTTAAAAATAAATACAAGCATAAAAGCACTAAATTATTTAAATCCAAGAAACAATGAGAGATCACAGCTATGTCTCCAAAGTGGAAAGCCACAATTCAATTCCCCTGGGTTTAAAGGATTCAGATCCATATTTCACTCATGACACTCAGGCTGTTCCTTGCAAGACAACCTTCCACTTGTCCTGTTGAAGCTGAAGCACTTTAAGAGAAGCACAGAGTAGGGGAGAGGAGGGAAGTGGAGAAAGATGCATGCAGAAAACTTGACTCCCAGCACAGTGGTTAGATTTTTGCTTAGATGAGCTGAACAAGTCTGCACTTGGCATGCAGTTTTAATTTAAAAGTACAAAACAAGGTAAAAAATTATCATCCTCAAAAAAGAAATCCACTTATAAAATATTTTATTCTCTATTAGAAAGACAAGATTGTCTTTCATTACATAATAGTACTTCCATTCAACTGTTAATATGTCAATCTTCATGTACCTGCAAGTACATATGGATTTTAAATACTTTTTCACCAAACCATGCAACCCTCAGTTGAAGGTTGACTGCCAATGTGAAAAATGCTTTCCCTTCAGTACTTTTCTGATCATTCACATCCTATTGCCCTGGTGGTGTTATAAAATTTTCTACAATACCCAATACTCTGTAGCAGAGAAAAATTAATAGGATACAGTGAACTCATACATGTGGCCCTAAAATGCCCAAGCCTGCACCTCTGTTTTACTTTCAATTTCACTCAGTAATTGAGCACTTACGTTTTTCTAAACACCATCTGCCAAATGCTTTTAGGTAGTTAGGGAGATTAGGCTTAACCTTCCAACTCTACACACGATTATCAAATAAATTCTTATGCTCAAGTTTCAGTGGAAGATTTTGAAGAAAAATATGAAGATAAATGATTGAATTACTTCCTTCTTAACATGAAGGGAATAGGAAGAAAAAGATCATACTACCTTAGAACGAGGCTTGCCATTTTCTCCATAGGAAGACCTATCTTCTATTGCTTCAGGTGGCATGTAATTCATTGTGCCAGCCTAGCCATAAAAATTAAAACAATATTCTTTTAAGTAAAGCATGCATTAAATTTAATTCATTTAGTAAAAACTCAGATTTCTGTCCCTAAACACTGAAAAGCCTCTTAGAAGTTTGTTTCTATTAAGGCTGAATGCCATTATTATTCTGTTCATTAAAAACATGTAAAAAAATCAATATATGTGAATATTCATATAGACATATAAAACTATTCGGCATAAAATTTCAATAGTAATTGAGGTTATTACAATCAAAATTATCAGCAGGTACTATCACACTTCACAGAAAAATGGACACGAATGTTCTAGAAGTATTTCACCTGAGAATCTTTAATAATACTTGTCACATCTGGCTGCATTTGGTTTGCAATGCCAAAGTCAATTAGTTTCAACATTCCATCAACTATCAGAAAGTTTGCTGGTTTCAGATCACTGTGAATAATGCCTGTAAAAAAGAGTTTAAAGTAAATCCAAATTACTACCATAACGTTTAGCATTACTCAATTCCCATAACCCTTGCACAGAGAGAAGGTGCAGATTTGGTTTTATCTGAGTCACTGTAGACTTCATAAAAGTGCTTTCATTTCTTCCTAAACAGTTAAGACTTGCATGAGTTTACAGTTAGAATTACTACTTACTCAAACCTGCAGGTACCGCAGAACAGCACCAAGCAATTTGAGTTGCAGTTTGTCTCAGTTTGGAACAGACACTCCAGCTTTTTGTGCACATGGCCACACTGGACTGCTGCTCTGGAGTTCTCTCTTTAATTAGCTAAGCAGGTAGTTAAAATAAAAGAATTATATTGCTTAATCTGATTAAGGGTACCATTCACTGAGGAATATACACAACTGACTTCTCACAATCTCTACTTGCACAATTTAACATGAATTTTGGTTACTATCGATATCATCAACCAATCTATCTTTATATTTTACAAAAATCAATGTCTGTTTTCAAAACATCATTTCAGTAGGTTTTGCTGTCTGCTATATTATTGAATGCTCTAGTCCTGAAAATAGATGATGCTTTCTGGTACATGTACTAGTCTTCATTATTATACAGGAAAAGATCCAAGTCTGCCCTCTCCTTTATGCTATAGACAAACAATATAGATGCATACGCTATTTTATAGGCAGAGATGAGAGGAAGGTCTGAAGACCTCTAGGAGAAAGCTGAAACACTTCGTCAATGTAATGATAGCAGAGACATCGTTAATGTCAAAGCTACATCTGGAGAGACTGAGTGGCTAAAATTTGAGTCTAACAGAACAAGTGGAATTGGCAGTATAAAATGTAGCCTAAAACAGAAACTATTTTCTGGCTGTTGAAAGAAAACATAGCATTACATTAACAGTGATATTTGTGAGATCCTTCTTAAGTTAGCTAAGTCTGTCTCTGGATCAAGATTTACCTTGGTCTTTTGCTTCACTGCTTTTTTTTTAAAATACAGTAAATAGCCATCTTTGAAGATCACTAAGATTACACCAACACTAAACAATACCACCTCCAAAACTAAACCAGACCCATATTATCTGCCATATATCCTATACAAATACCTAGAATTATTTAAGAATACCATATTCATGGATTGTGTGAACAGCTTCCAGCATGTTTTTCCAATAGCTCTTCCGTTCCAATGGATCCATCTTTTTTTTCTTTTTAAGCCAGCTATTGAGATCAATATTTCCACATTCCATTACCATGTAGATATGTTGATCAGTAATCTCACTAAAAATAAAATATGTATGTTAAAAGTGAAGGAAATGTCTTTTTATAGAGAAATACTAATTAAAGTTAGTATTTACTTACTAGCCATAAAGGCGGATGATCTTATCACTATGTTGCTGCAGTTTACTCAAATGAGCAATTTCATTCTTATAGCTTTCAACGGTCTGTTGATCAGCTTCCTCTAGATTCACGTACTTGACAGCATACAGCTGCTTCTTGTCATTCAGTACTTGAAACACCTGCAAAACAGTATCAGTTAGTAACTTCATCTCTAATTCCAATGTACTATGGTCCTTCATCTCAGCCAGAATAGCAAAGTCTACCTTTTCAAAAGGGAGAAACAATACAAAGAAATTCATACAAGTCAGCATGGAAAAAAAAAAAAAATCAAGAAAGAAGGCACCAGTTACAACAAATAACCCTCTATCAGAAATTATCTTGATGCCACATTATATTTCACCAGCTGTAGTACATCATGAGTCTGCAGTGTTCCTAACATTACAAAACAACACTCCCAAAGATACAAGTTTGATCTGCCCTCGCATATCCGCTTCGTCACATCAAAATCATTTGGAGGCTAGATCACACGGCACATTAGAAGAGGTTGAGAGCACAAAGTCTCATTCAGTCTTCAGATGAGAAGGCTGCAGGAAATCCTATTGCTGTCTTCAGCTATTTAAAGTGAAGGTACGACAGACTCCTCTTGAACCATCAAAGTATGGGATGCAACAGACACAGCTAACAAGGAAAATTACAATTGGATATTTTGATTCTTTCATCGTCATACAGTCCAACAGGAAAACTGCTTGTCCAGATAGGCTATGAAATCTCCATCCTTGGCGATATTTAAACACAAAACCCCATGCATAACACGCTCTATTTTCGCCTTGTTTTAAGCAGACTATGAGAAAGTGACACACAGAGGTCCCTGCCATCCTACCTCATTCTACAAACAGACACTGGCAAGAAAGGGAGCTGTTCTTTTTAGAGTCCCCTGCTGATTGGAAGCTGGGAAGGAAGACACAGGAAACTACAAACCTGTTAGCCTAACCTCAGTTGCTGGAAAAATTACAGAGAATATCCTACTGGGAACTACTGAAATGCGATGATGAGACCTAGTCAACACAGATTCACAAAGGAAAAGACCTCTTTAAGTAATTAGTTAAATTAGTAATCCTTAGGACACATCCTCCTAGAAGCTGTGCTAAAACACTTGGAGAACAGGGAGGTGATTTGAGAGAGCCACCACTGCTTTACCACATGCAAGTCTGTCTGACCAGCCAAGTGGCCTTCTGTGAGGGCGGGACTGTATCAGCAGGCAAGGGAAGAGATAGAGATGTCATCTATCTGGACTTCTGTAAGGCCTTTGACATGGTTCCCCACAACATCCAGCTAAACTGCTTATGCTGTTAAGAAAGTAAGGAACTATAACAAAACCAACAGATTCTGCCAATATTGTTTCCCAAGCTCCCATGACCCCAAATTTCCACGTAAAAAGCAGCTCACTCACCAGTTAAGACATAGCTACAACTCTACTCCTCACACAAGTTACAGAAGTAGTTAAGAGACGGTCTGTCTCCTTCAGGCTCTCAATCAACTTCACCAGTCACCCATTTCCCAACAGTGTAATCACACTGCTCTTAAAAACAGCCTCTCATATTGGATATACACAATGCAGCACATATCTTATAACAGAAGAGCTGATTCTACCAGGAATTTTAATGCTTACTCTACCACAGAAATTATTTTCAAGAGCAAAAAGACTAAGCATAGCACTAAACCAGCAAAGTTGTAGACTCCCTGGGTCAAACATCATGTACATGTTAATACTAGGCACTCATTAGGTGATTTCAACATGCATTTACAATAGAACTACTATTGTGTAAATGAGTGACTGCCTAAAAGGATAAAGAAGCATCTTACCTTACTTGAGCCTCCACTACCTATTTGCTTTAATACTGTATAAACTCTTCCATTGATTACAAGGCATTCATGTGAAGGTACAGAAGCTGGAACCTGTGTACACATAGAAAAGCTTATGAAATCAATATTGGTACATGCAACAGGACTTGAGAGCTCTACTTTTTGTTAAGTTAAAAAGCTTTAAGTTGTCTTGCGCTTTCTGAAGAAGATAAAGTTGTTTAGAAGCAGTAAAGAAACTTCAAATGAAAGCTAGACCCCCATATACTGATCATCATTTGGCATGTTACATCACTGAACTCCTGTAAAAGGTTTTGATGCTCTTCACACTGGAAATCAAGGAAAGGATGTTCTTTAATAAGGCTTCCCAGATCATTAGAGACACCTCCCTCTTTACATATAACGTCAGAAACTATCCAAGAGACATTCAGTCCCAGCATGAAACTTAAAAGCTGCACTGAAATCATGTCCCATTATATTCAAAGCTAATTACTAGCTAGAAGACTGCAGTAGTGTGAAATTGAAACAGACTGCATTGCCCGTATCTGCTACACCAAGCCACAGAATGGCTTCAAGTTGGATTTATTAATTAATCAATACTTATCCTCTGGTAGGAAGTTTAAATCTATCCCCCAGTTTTACCTACAATTGGGAACATTCCTACCTGAACATGCAACACATCTAAGACAATCCATTTTTACATTATGTCAAGCCACAACAAATGTATTGAAATTTGTGAAACCTAACAAAATGGAGGAGAAATGCAATCTTTTACCTCCCTCAGACTCATGGTTTTCAATACACACTGCTTCTCTTTATTGGTACTGTACTGGGTAGTACCATTGTAAAAGCACTGCAGAAAAAAAATAGAGGCTCTAGTTCTTTTTCTGTCATTAAGTAGGATCTGAAAAGGCTTAGGTTGCAGACATAAAGGCTCCAGCATTTTGACAAAATTGAACTGATTTTTCAACACCTGACTTAGGTCATCTAAATTCAGACATACACACGAAGAAAGTTATTTTAGGAATACTAAACTAATTTCCATTACTCTCCCAGGAAGATGAACAGTAACTTCAGATTAAAAAAATATATACACATATTTATTTTACCTAAAGTAATTCGCAATGAAAATAGGTGCTGAAAAAAATGACAAAATTGTTACCTGCAAGCCAACTTGATTTTGAAATGGAGTTGCTGGGGTATGTGGTAAATAATAAGGGAACTGGCTGTATGGAGTAGAAATTTGACATCCTGGTAGGAACTTGTCCTTTATGACTGGTGTGCTGAAGCTAACAAAAAAATGAGCAATATCTGCATTAGTTGCATTTTCAAAAGATTATTTTAACAACAGAGTTGAAATCTTCAATGTTTCTTGAAAGTCAAACCCTATTGACTAGCAAGAGCCCAAATCTCTACTTCATTCAATAATTATTATTAAGACCACTTCAACTTGATTTAGAAGACCTTTTAGAAATACACTGAAACTATAACACACTTAGCAAATACTTTTAAAAACACAAACTCACTATCTTCAGACAATAGCTGGCACTTCCCAGCAACTAAGAAGTGAAAGAACTATAAAGCTAGAAGAGCTTTATAAGCGAGTTTTAGCCAGTTACTCTTCTCCAGCTTATTGTTATTTATTCAAAAACTTTTTAGATTATCTTTTTTTAAAGTAAGCATATTGAGACAGACATCTTCAAAAATCCTCACTATTGCCTTGAGAGCTTTAGCTACACTGTGTATGAGCAGAAAGATCAGGGATTTAAGAAAACTAAAGATTGCAAAAAATCCTATGGCTTTTTACATTTGTTCTCCTGATGTGTCTATCATCTATTTAGTTATATTTCTGAGCATACTTTATTTTTCCCCCACTGTATTTACAGAAACTAATTACAAGACCAGAACCGGAAAAGAACGTATGTAGCTAGGATTTATTTGGTAGAGTAAAACCACAAAAGTAAAAAAAATATTAAAAAAAAATGACAAAACCAGTCCTAAACATGGCTTTCTTTGATACAGAAACACTCAGCAATTCTGCATATTTACCATGTACATACAAACTAAGTAAAGAGAATTTAATCAAGGACTACTATGAAGTTCCTCCACGAAATCATGTGGTTCACGCCCTACATATATTCTGAATTCTACAGCTATAGACAGAGGTGCTACCAACAGGAACAGTGTTTATTCAGCATACAACCTTGACCTATATGATTCATCCTAGAGACTTATGAAAACAATAAGTAATCATATAATTAGAAAGATTTGCCAACACATGCATAGGGGTTTATGCCTTATTTAAGCTAACATGGATAAACAAATGCTATAATTTCCTAATGTAAGTGTTTAATTCTGCAAGCCTCTGGATTTCTCAAAGTGCTTTTAAAAAAGCTCAGACACTTGCATCATGGGAAATAAACTGATATGTAGTTATTAATCTAAAAAGCCTGCCAGCCACATAAAGTTATCCAAAAGAGTCATGTAGCAGGGATCAGTGAAAAAGGTAAATGCTCTACTAAGGACTTACTGATTTGATGGTAAACATTCAAATGCTGAAAAGCTGCCCAAAAAGGCAAAGGTCCCTAAATGCAATCTGAATCTCAAAGTCAGTCACTTTACAGAAGCACTTGGAATGTTTGCTATCTGAACAGAAAAATTTTAAGAAACCCTGTAAAAATCTGCTTAAGTCTTTCCAGAGATCAACTAGCATCTTACAGTAGGCTTACCAGGCCATATAATCATTAGATCTAGTGCTCGGTGTTCCATAAACATGTGATGGGTCACTTTTCTTAGAAACAGCATCTGATGGCGATAATCTTCTTGAAACAGGATGACCAGACTGTTCAAGGTTTGTTTGTTTGCCCTACAAAGGGCAAAGCAAGATATTATATCACACAAGGAGCCACAATTAAGAAGACAAATAATTTCTTCAACATGAGAAGAAATTCTGCTGCTAGCACACATGTAGTACATATTTTTGTTACTTTACCTCTCCATAGCAGCTTTTCTGTGACACTTCTTGAGTTGGCATTTTTTTTCTGGCATTAACATAGTTTAGTTTAATCTGCTCCAACTGTTTCCTATGGCTTTCACCAAAACTAGATTGTTGCTGTTGACTTTCCAGACTCCTGGGCTCTGGTGTCTTCAGCTGTAGATGCTGAACTTTATTTTCTGGGGGAAAAAACCCAAAAACCAGATTATTAAAATGATTCAATATTCAACACTTGAGAAGTTTCTAGAATAATTTTACCTCATTTTCTAGATCAGACTAAAACACAGATGAGTTACTGGAATTAGGCCTAAAAAGACATTAATGAAGTCCTCAGGCTCAGTATTCAATTCTGTGTAGTAAAATGGCAACTTTCTTCAAAAGCTTAGGGTAATACTGTAACAGTAACAGAGATGCAACTGTTTCCTTCACCAACACATGCAATAGGAGTATGTTCATAAATTATACTACAACATCCTGGGATATTGAGCAGGTTTATAAAGCACTGAAGATAAGCTTATTACCATACTCCAAATTAGAAGTCTCTTGTCCGTGACAATAGGCAACCTATAATCCAGCGTAATGACTGAAGCCAGAGGCCTAAAGGGACCTGACACTCTGTCTCCTAGTTCCTTTTGCACAGGTAGTACAAGAGTGAAATGGTGGGATGTGACAGTGCAGGCTGCAAACAGCACAGCTTAAGAGTGTTCCTTCACAAGCTTGCAAAGTTTTCTTTTCAAATTACTAGAAAGCAGCATCCCATGCTGAGCAGCTTAGTGTGAGTCAGCTGCTGAAGGACTGAACTACCTCAACCAATATCTCACCTGGAAACATGAATGGAGCACAAACAGGGAAAGTATTACCTGAAACCCAAACTATACCCAACACAAGTCAGTGGGAAAAGTTTACTAGGAAGCTGAGGGGACACAAGTTGAAAAATCACAATTTCTCAACTGAAATGTTTCTTTCCTACAATATGTAGGTACAATCCTAAATCCAACTCTTGCAATATTAGACATTTGCACCTAATTTTTTCTGCAGGATGAGAAAGCCACTTAGGGAACCAGCTTTCTGATATAACTCTGAAGTAGTTAGCAAGTAACCATAGGAGGTTAGTACATGTATTCCATACTCCATGAAGCTGGTAAATAATTAGTAGCAACCTTCTAGATTTTACTAACCCTAAAATCCTTGCTATAAATCCAAGCTGGTTATAGCATTTTCCAGAAAGACACAATATAATGTAATCTAATGCCATCTCTATTTCCACCTGACTTCACACAACAGTCAAAATCCATGTACTGATAACCCAGTATCTAGTGAAAAATTTATTTCTGAAATACACCAAAACCGGCTTTCTTTAAAAGAACTTTAAGAATCATTCTCCAAAAGTATGATAATAATGCAGTAACTTCTGCTTTTTGAAAAACATTTTATTTAGCAACACATTTTTTAAAAATACAGAACAGGACATTTTCAATGCTTATTCTATTTCAAACTACTCAGACATGACATTAATTGTTACCTGCTCTTTTCGTCACAAGACCTGCACCCACTTTGGTTTTGACAGTTACAGTTGAAGTGGTAGGTGTTTCTGAGCTGCCCTCATCCAACATCTGCAACTGTAAAGCTGTTTTTTCTTGTAAGGACTAAAGAACATAAAAAGCATCTTAAAAAAGAATCAAAGGAAAATTCAGAAGTAGTATACAAAAGACATTTCCTTAAGGTAATTAAATGGCAGGTGCACTGCAAAGCAAACATGCTTCAGGGAACTGTGCAGGTTACACAGACAAGTATTACTGATGCTATTTTTAAATACACCAACATTCTGAATTTTCATAATCCAGTTACTCTAATAAAGGCTTTCTATTCTTTTAGGGAATGGGGACATGGGGCATGAAAATGTAAGACATAGTAATGTAAGGCATTTGGTTTTTGACAAAAAAAAATCTCAGTCAAAAGCTGTAATTTATGGCTCCTAGAGCACTAACTTAGTTGAACTGACTTCATTACATAGGGTATTTTCCATGGTAAAATTCATGACGACAGCTGAAAGAGGTCCTGTAGTCAAGTTGAAATCCATTTATCCCCTCTTCATAAATCTCATTCCTAACACCACTCCCATTGCTCCCATCAGATGTACTGTTCAGAGAAAGCTTTTTTTTAATGCCCTATTATGCATAACAATTTTCAAGATTAAAAGCCACAATGAATGTTTCTATCCACAAATTATTACTTAAAGGGAAATCCTACATTATTTCTTTCTTGAATTGAAAAACATGTTATTATCTTTCTCACTAATATCATAGGATAGCTAGAGTTCCTTTATGTATTTAAAAAACATTTAAGTTACCTGCAAATCTCCCAGGCTGAACGAATCACGCCCACAAGGTTTCAGGTCTGATGGTGGAAAAGGTGCAACAAAGGCTGTTTGTTTGGAGCTGGACGTTTGCCTGTCGAAGTAACATTCTTAATTACATCACATGCCAACACAGTCTGGCAATGGTCTTTTTTGTGAATGAGATGAAAAAAGTAGTTGTGTGAAGACTTTTGGCTACAAGCTTCAAATATACAGAAAAGCAAGTCCACTCAGACAGCAAAATGAGAAACGACACAAAGTAGTCCTACAAAATGAGGATTTAAAAATATCTTGAAAGTTACAAGACTGTCCTCTTATATTAAAAACTGGCCCACAGAGATATTTTGAACTGAATTTATTCTCACTTTAATTTCCATTTCTTTTGAGCTTACTGATTAGCCAGAACATGCTTTCTCCATCTTGACAAGCCTTCATACAAAGAATTTGCATAGTAAGATCAGAAGTAGGTTACTGCAGTACTTGTTGCAACTATAATGACTATTTGTCTCTATTCCTCAGGTCAAATTTAACACTGACATCTGACTTTTCCACTATCCAATGAAAGTACCATTGAAAAGGAGTATTAAAATCCATTGTGCTGTAGGTAAACCAAATAAGCATACCTCTTCGTAACACTAGCTGTGAGTGGGACATCTGAATCCTCCATGTCATCACCATCATCAGATACTAGGGTAACAGGAATCCTTCCAAATGGGCAAATCTTAGAACAAATTCAAAGTTATCAGGTGTGTAAAGCAGAATAAAGAGCTCAAGGTTTTTAAAAAAATGTTACATGTTTTACCTGGTTAGATTTGTTTAGTGGTCTCAATGGATTGTGGTAATTAACTAGGGCACCCAGTTCCTGTGACTTCTCTTCCCTAAAAGAAAAAACAAAAAAAAAAACCCACAAAAAACACAACACTCTAGCGTATGTGTTTGGTTTTGGTTTAAATGATGTTATAAGACATTAAATATGAAATTAAGATATTACCTAAATAAAGATCTGGTAATAGTAGAAGAGTTTTCACTAGAATCATTCTTTTTTAAGCTTCTGTGATTTCCACCTATATTCTGAAGTCCAGACTCCTGTGTACTTGATACTGTAGGGAAAACAGAATCATTCCGATCACATCAGAAAAATTCAACTAAATTATTTTAAGCAATTAATTGGGTTAAATTAAACCAGCTGATTTCACTGATAGCAAATTTGAGAGCAGTCATATAAGCTGTGCAAGGTCAGGGGGTATCAAAGCAGGCAACAGCAAAAAGCCCATTCACCAGCCCCATCTTAATTCAGAAGAGAATCTTGCTTGATTATTGGAGATTTAGCAGAAGCTTTATGAAGTTCTCATTTTAAATGAATGCACAAGTCAACTTAATAAACTTTGTCGAAATATATATTTCAGATATACGTCATGGTAAACACAACCAGAAATCAAGTTATTTGGAAAGTCATTCTAGAAAGTCAAACCCATAAATAGACAGTTCAGAACAACATTGTCTTCTACATTATTTTTCCCTACAGCTGAAGGGAAGTTTCTTCGTCTCTCATTTCTCAGAGACAAAGAAACCACAAGAACTCAGAATACATTAATGAAAATGTATCAACACTTTAATGAACACACATTCACGTTACAACACAGTTCAGTTCTTCATCTAGGGAACAATGTGGAGTACCAGCTATTTTAAGCATCTTGAGATAAACAATAATCACTTGAATTCAGCTATTTTCCTGACAAATCCTTTTTTTAAAACTTAAGTTAGATTCTAAGATACTAACAAGATCTTCTGCATCACATACAGCACTTATCTCAACATTTTAAAATTTCTACCAGCTCATTAAAATGGATTTTACTTTTCTTTTGAATTCTCCCATAGCCCTCTTCTACTTTCAACCGGAAGTCAGACTTCTAGTAGATGAACAGTGCAGTATTGGCTATTTCTAGTACCTAATGTTTTATAAACTGCTTATGCCAACAGACCAAACTACTCATTTACGTAAAACTAGTGCTTCAATGTACAGTGTAGTTTTATTACCAACTCAGGACCATCACCATCTCATAAATGCATCCCACACTTTTTTTTTTCCAAAGATTTTTTTTTACCGCCAAGCCGGCCACTGGACTCTCACACCCAGCTGGTGATCTACAATACTTTCATTCCTTCACAGTCTAAGACAGCCTATCTGCTTCTCATGACACTCCTGACCCCAACTGGACGCAAAAGACCTAAAGCTCTCTTCCACCCAAACAATTCTAAAATGGTTCTGTGACCTACATTTCTTAAATACTAAACTACCTTTTCCCAACTAAACATGTTGGATTGCGCCTGGTATGTCTAATACTTTAGATTGCTGTGCTTGAACAAAAGAGAAAAAAAGGAATGAAACCAAAGGTTTCTATAGACTTGATGCACGATTTACACTTGCATCACAACACTAACTGCATATAACTGTCAAAAGCATTCTGTACAATCTTTTGAAGCTCTGAACAAATGCATTTACATATACAGCACTCATATTTTCAAATATAAAGCCTTCAAAAGCAGCTCTTCAAATGGTAATACAAAGCAGAAAATACCTAAATGCCAATATACTAAAATAGCCTCTGTTGCTCCACAGGACCACACAAACTCACTTAAAGCCAAATTCAGTGATTTAGGCTGTGTATGTCCCAGAGTCTGAGACATTTCAAGTCTGGTGCTATTGACCTTTTAAACCTTAATCGTTAAATAACTGAATTAGTAGTTTTCATTTTTAAAATCTGTAATTGCAAACTCATATATATGAAAAAATATGAGCCTACTCTCACCCCAAAATTCACTGCTTCCTAACTGGCCGGTAGGGTTTTGCTATGCATTCTCACAGGTATTCCCTTAGCTCTGCAGCAGCAAATCAATGATGTCAGTGAAAAATTGTACAATCCATGAAGGATATTGGTATCTTTCAAGATATTCTTCTGTGGCACAATACATCAGCAGTGGCACTTATAATATCTATATGTGATTAAGGATAAACAGAATAAGACAGAAAATAGAGTTTATTAAAAATGAATGCCATAGCTGAATACTGTTAAAGCAGTTCACCCTCACTAGTGTTTCAGTCAAAGGTTGATTCAACAGATGCCAAGCAAATCTCAAACACCACCCTTGAGGATATATCCATAAGGAAATTAAATCAGACCTATTTTACATTAATTCTGTCCTTACGCAATGGAAAAAAACGTGTTACACATCACTCTTGAAAGAGTTAGCTATACATACTTCAATGCTGAAGTCAAACCATATTTTTTGCTCAGTTCCACTCCAAACAGATTTATCTCTTGAAAATTTCAAGAAATAACTGTTCCTTTTGAAGTTATATACCCAGCAATAAGGATCACTTAGGATTTATGATACAGCCAAGCACTTCAGTTTTATACTGATAAACATATGTGTTTTGCCCAAAATAACTTTGAAATGGATTATTTATCCTAGATTTGACTTCACTGAAATGACTGTCAAAGCTTTCCCAGTCTGTCACAAGATACACCTCTAAGCAACCCATATATGTGTAGCTTAGTCTGTATATTTCAGTCCTAATTCTTCTCTACCAGCAGTAGCTCTTACTTCACACTTAAGAGCTGTAAGTCACTATTATAAACTGCAAATGCCTCTGCAGAATTACAGAGTCAACCATACCACAGCTCCACAGCTCCTTCACAGCATTGAAGATGAAAACAAGCATTGAAGGAATGAGATTCATAATATAAACAGTTATCTGTTTATTAGGCAACAGAGACCATGAGTTTATACTTAGAAGGGACAAACACTAGTGATTTTTTTCCAATCTAGAATCACAACATGCATAAGCAACCAGTATTTTAAGAAACTGCAATTACCTGCAAAGTTCTCCTTTTCCTCATCTGAAAGTAACTGCTTTTTTTTCGAGTATAAGTTCTGCAGAGCAGTTTCCAACAATTCCAGAGGAACAGCAGCACACTCCACAGCTTTCTGAAGGATCTGCTTACACTTCTTCTCATTTTCTAAGTGTAAGAAGCACAGAGTTAGAAACCACAGAAGTAAAAAGCAATTACGCTGGGGCGAGATTTTCCTAATGAGATGGTTACATTCATGTTGTCTTTTATTCACTTTACATAGTACTATGAAGCCATTATTCATCAGGGACCCCCTACATTGCCATTTTAAGGAAACTGCCAGGAAGTAGTTTCAAGTGAATCACAAGTCAATTTTTCACATTAAATTGAATACCAAGTCACAAAATATACATTCTCTGTATTTTTTTAGTGTTATAGGAACTGTAAGAAAATTCTACTCATTCTAAAATCCATTTTTTTCTGTGGCATCAGCAAGGAAACATGACCATTTAGATCTGACCACGTAAAAATTCTATGTATATATTATAAAACATCTTTACTCCACTTAATAGATATCAAATTTAAAACCAGCTGTTGTTAAATGAAACAGCATTACAGTTAAGAAAAGAGGAGAGAAAAGCAAGTATATTTTGTCATTACAGTTTTAGACATGACTAAATGGCATTAACAGAGAACTTTGAAGAGAGCTGAGGTGGGAAAGGGAGTGTGTTAAAATATATTGAAGCAGTCAATTTATATATCTAAAGATGCACACAGGCATCTATTAGAAAAAGTCAAATAAAGAAAAAAGTGCACTGTAACCACAATACTTTACCTGGTTTAAAGAACATCTGGGAAAAATGATGCAATGTTTTGCTACAGCTGTCAATGCTCCTGAAACCCCAAATGCCCTTCTTCCTTCATTCCAAAGCATCAAAACACAAACCACTTTGTTCTTACATTCATGCCACATATGCATATACTTGAGTATTTCTTATAATAGATAAAAGCATATTTAAGAGCACCATGTCCTCCGCACTCAAAACTCCACTTGTAAATGAAGTTGGACATCACTTTTGCCTGTACTTCAGGCTGGTGGAAGTCCAGTGTAGGCATCAGGGACTTATGCTTTAAGTAACCTATTTTAAGACTATTAAATGGATGATGTCAAACATTGAAGCAAGGAAGCAGCAAAATTAGATGAGCTATAATTTAATTTAAATCAATTTTGTGCTAATTTGTTAGAATTTGGTTTTTAACCATATCACCAAATATTTTTTTTCTCCTAAATCATTAGCAAAGTGGATAGGCTCTAAGAATCCTTAAACAGCATTCTGTGATTCTACTTTTGGTTATATTTAGAAACCACATTGTTTCAACAAGACCTGCTGCTCACAAGTAAGTCCTCCTAATAGTATGTGTCTCATCAAGTATGAAAGAACATAACACCAAAACATGTATGTGAATAATTAACGGCTTCATCTCCCTTAACAGATGAGGATCTAAGGCACAAAATAAAGCCAGAAGTATTTCTGAGTTTGTCAGTCCACTTCATCACATACCAAAAGCCTGAATCAAGCACCTTGGCATAAGATTTGAAATAGTCAAGACTGTTTTATTCTGTGATCATGAGTTCTGACCAATTCACAGCAAATTGTCTTCAAGTGCATCACCCAAGGCACCCAAGTAAAGACAATTCCTCATCTGAGGCATTTAAATTAAATCATAGCCAGTATTTAGGTAAAAAAAAAGCCACAAAAAACAGAATGGCACCTTTACTGTGTCACTCCATTTCCAGGTCACTAATAGTCAATTATTAAGAAATTGACATCAATTTGCCAAGTCTAATTTCACAATTTCAACTTGAGCTTTTATCTTGAGCAAAACTGTGAGCTAAGGAAGAGAATGTGCAATTAAGTTTTTCTTCTGAATGCAAAAGAAAATAGACAGGTGTGCCAAGCACTGCTGAAATCACTAGGATGAAGCAGCAACAAAGCACTACCTTCCTCCTTTCCCTCTGGCCTAAGTGGACACAGTGAAAAAGGAACAGCACTCTTAAGTAACAATTTACAACTCACATGTTCCACTAATCCTCTTTGAAGCACCCAGCAGGGACACTGTAGCTCCATACACATTACCAAAGGACACCTAGATCAGCTCATGGGTAACAGATACAAATCAGAGAGCACGTTGCAGATGAAACGAAGCCGATCATAACTGGCTTATTTCCTTTGGGATTAGGACTTCATCCTAGGTTGATTACTTGCTGTCAAAGTAAGATAAACTAATGCACGAACACATCCCATAACTACAGGATGAATTTAGTCACTGGTAACCTGTAGCAACATTTCTTCACTTTATTAAATTACACAAGAGGTTTTATTACACTTATTTAACAGTATCTTTGTTATTGCAGTATTAGTGTTTAATTATCTGTTTAAATAAACATCCAGTGCTCACTAAAATTATTAGCTTCTTTTTACTACTGTTTAAAAGTTCAATACCACAAGTTTCTATTAGAACAAGACTGGTCAGATAACTAACATATGCATAACACAACACGTGTAATTTCAAGACACAAACCGGCAGATTTTTGTCTTCTTTTCCCCATCTTGTACACGAGTCATTCATAAAACATAACATGTATTTCTGGGAGGGGGGTGGAATTGGTTCATAGCCTTTCCTGCTCTCATGCAAATCAACTTATCAATAAAGAAAAACCAGAAAATCTGAGATTACAAATGAGTATCTACTTACTGATTTTAACAAAAGGGCTCTGCCTCATGGGCTACACTTTGAACACTTAAACAATATCCTAAAATACAGTTAAAAAGTAGTACTGGAGCAAAAATGTATAGACAAAACCACTATCCGTGGAAAATAAACAAAAGTAAAGAAAGAGGAATAACTATAAAACGTATTCAGAATCTCGAGTGTAGAATAGACAGATTAATTTATTTAGAGTAGCTAAGTTTGGGGAAAATTTCTCATTCTAGGCAGTATACAACAACTTGCATGATACTAAAAAAACATGAAGGAAAACAGATAAAATAAAATATATTAATCAAGTCTTTTCTATTCAAATAAGAAAACAGCTTTCATGGAATTTGTTTGTCTTTCTGTACAGAGCACACCGTCAAAAGAAGAAATACACAGGGTGACATATGTCGCTGTTCAAATCACCCATGGAAACAAGAGACACCCAGAAATACAAGCCTATGGGCAGCCAACACAGCCTTGCTAGCACGTACCAGGGCAACCAAATTGAAAGTGTACTTTGGTTTAATAAAAAACATAACCTACAGATGCCTTTTGGAAGAAGGCAGAATTTCTTCCACAAGCAAGCAAAGTATTTGAGCCTCACTTTTCAATGCAGGAAGAGCCTTACTCAAAAGCCTTCCACTGCAAGACCTAAATTAGAAAAGTAGAAACTACTAACAATTTTTGCCTGGTTTGAAAGTTATTTCTAAAACAAGAAAGCAATGAACTGTGTGCATATTTTCATTTTAAAATTGAACACATTCTCAGTAAATTTCAATTAAAAAAAAATCCTGACTTTTTTCTGATTCAATACCGATCAGTTTCCTTAAAAATTATGTAAGGGGAGCAGAAGATTAAAACAACAAAACTGAACAACACAGAACAGCAACATCAAACAAGTTGTTTGGTTTTTTTACATACCTTGTGATAGCTCAAACTGTGCAAAAGCCACATGCACAAAAGCAAATTTCTTGCAGTTCAGTCTGGCCAGATGAAATTGGTCCCGTGCCTCCTCTGGATCTTGAAGACTGTAAAGACAGCACATTCATAGTTATACAAGGTAAAGAGCCTGAGAAGGATGAAGTTCCATGTACTGAATGAAGCCTTTAAATAACTTAGAGAAAAGCCTTTAGCCTATAGGTGAATTGCTTTTTCATTCTTACAGCAATCAGTGAACTACAAATAAGCAAAGAATTTTAAACTCTAATAATTGATAGATATCAAGCTGAACCTTCTCAAAACTCAAAGGACTCAATCCTTAAGCTCTTTCATACTTCACAGTTCATTTACTTTTGGCAAATTTTAATCATCATGTTACATTCAGCCACAGATTGCTGAGCAATCTATGTGGTTAATCTATGAGGCTAATGCTTACACACAGCACACCAACATTTAAATATTCGAGAGCAACTACACCCTATGCAAACACGAGTCAAGATACAAAATGCCTAAATCTACATCACTATGACATACATTAACATTACATTTCAACTGACATAAAAAAGGGAGCTTAATACTTTCACCAGCAACATCTATAATCAAGAGATAAAGGAGTTCTTTCCCAAGTTCCCCCTTGGCTCAACATGTACACAGAGGTATGACATAGAAGTGGGAAGAAAGAGATTTATGACCATTGTTCAAAATAAAAGCACAGAAAAATATAACATGGAAAGGTAAAGAACATATTTTCAGTAGAATTCTGTGGAATTTTGAATGAAAGGCATTGCTCATAGTTTAGGCATGTTACTTAAGTCACACAGGTTTACTGAACTCAGCTCTGATCATGCAAAGCAATAGGACAGGCACAAAATAACTCATCCACAGGCAAAGTCTGTGCCAGAGAAATTAAGCTGTAAGGTATTACATTCATTTTCAAAGAGTTTGTTAAAATTTAAGTTCCTGCAGAAAGCAGCAACAGCTTGGATAGCAATACAGAGAACAAGACCTAACACTAGCAACAGGCACAAAGTGCCACACGCTTGGTGGCACTGTGCTACAGCCAGAAGCATTCCACGAGAGCAGGTCTGGCATTGCTAACATACAACACAGAAAATCATAGAAGCATTGTCTGTCTTTGACTATTTCACAGCACACTCAAGGGTTCTTCAGACACCTTTGGTATCATAATAGGTCAAGAGGTATTGGCACAGCCAGACTGCTGCTAAAGAAGATACCAGGACAAAAAGGTCCAGTGCCAAGAATGGAATAATCCAGTTTTTCACCTAAAGGTTGGGCAGAGATGTGATTGCAAGCAGGCTCAGGGAGAAAGACTTAGGGCTGATGGCTGATGAAAGAGTCAACATGAGCCAGCTGTGCTCTCTCGGAGCCCAGAAAGCCAAACAGACTCTTCTGTAAGCCAGAATCCTGGGCTGGATCAAAAGGAGCATGGCCAGCAGGTCAGAGGATGCGATTCTGCCCCTCTGCTCTTGGGAAATCCCACCTGAGACACTGCATACTGCTCCCAACATAAAAAGGACAGGGACCTGTTGGCACAAGTCCAGACAAGGGCCACAAAGAATGATCAGGCAGCTAGAGCATCTCTCCTATGAGAACGGGCTGGGAAACTTGGGCCTGTTAACCTGGAGAAGAGAAGATTGCATGAAGATCTCATAGCAAACTTCCAGTAGCTAAAGGGGGTCTGCAAGGAAGCCAGAAAGGGACTTCTAGTGGTAGAACTAGGAAAAATGGGTACAAAACGAAAGAAGAAATTTAGGCTAGGTGTTAGCGAAAATTCTTTACTGTGTAGAAATTCTTTACTGTGAGGGTGGTGAGACAGTGGAACAGATCACCCAGGGATGTTGTGGATGCCCCAACCCTGGAAGCATTCCAGGCCAGGCTGAAGAAGGCCTTGAGCAACCTGGTCTAGTGAGAGGTGTCCCTGCCTACAGTAGCAGGAGGGGTTGGGACTAGATGATCTTTAAGATCTATTCCAACCACTTAACATTCTCTAATTCTACAATCAGAACAAAACAGTGTTGATGGCAGTAGATACTAAAATCTCAAGCCATTGCCACTGCTTCTGAAGTTTGTGATGCTGATTTGCTTTTCCACCTTGTTTAGGTGGAACATTTGGGAGAACAGCAAACAATTCTACTGAAAAGCACATTTCTTCTCCCATTCAAGGCAGTATCATCAGAGCACCTATCAATGTCACTTGTAGTATCAGTATTGCTTTACTTGTAATAGCTAAAAAATTCAGAAGCACTCAATCATGAGATGAGAGGATTTTCTTCAACAGAAGCTAAAACCAAGACAAAATATATAGTACTGGACAAACTGACAGCCAGGAACAGAGAAGGTGAGTGTAGAACACCAGGGAAATTCCAAACAAAAAAACTATGAGCAACGAGAATAAGTTATGAGCAGTAAGTAAACATGCCAAACAGAAAAGATTCAAATAAGTCACCACTGATTAACTTAATCTCCAAAAATTACAGACAATCAACATTGCTGGTTTTTAGGTCCAACCAGCCAAAAGCAACTTCATTGCTGGTGAAATTACAGATGTAGTTCATAAATGTCATTTCATATAAATAATTGATATTATATGCTACTCTGGACAAGGAAGTATTAGCTTACAAAAGTGATTAAGAACAAGCTAGTATCCGAAAGTAATTTCCAAATGAGGAATCATCATTTAGGGAGGTGCTTATAGTGAAGTTCCAGTGGGATTGACGCTATATCAGATTTTGGTGGGTACATTTTTTAAAAGGGGTTTGGAGGAGATTGTTCATCTTTTTAAAAGAAATCTTTAATCAGGCATGTCAGGAAACATATGACTGATGATATTTGCCAGTTAAAAAATATGCAGCAGAAAACAAAGCAGATCTGAGCTACATAGTGAGATAGGTAGATTCTGTAACGCTGGCTACTAAAGTAGAAGTTATTTTAGTACAGCTGTAGAGTGCATTCTAATAGTGAAACAAGACAGACTAGTCTCCCAAGAAGATCCCTAGAGGCTATAGCAGTTAAACAACCGAAGACATTTCAGTGAGACACCACAACTAGAACTGTTCATACTATTCCTGCATTAACAAGCTACTGACAGCACCTTTGGTTTTGCTTGCTGGAGTACATCACACAGAATATTGAATCTAGCTCTTACACACATCTTAACAGTATCCACCTTTCAAACCATGTTCTAAAGATCAAGTGAAAATAGGTGCAAGTAATTTGGGAAGTAGGAAATAATCTTTCTGAACTTAAACTCTCCTACAATGAGATAACAGATGTGACTAGATCACTATTCTGGAAAAGAATTTCCACAAACTAGGATCTAGAAGCCTATATTACACAGTTTCTGCTCTGAAGAAAAGCAAATATCTTTGAATAAGAATGCCATCTTGCAATGTATCTTTTAACATTTCTGGAAGAGATTCTTTACTCCAATTAGGCAAAAACACCTTCCCTCTTCAAGATACTAAAGATTCACAAGGTCATTATTCACTCCTGTTTCTCAACAGGAGATTCAACAGATTACTTCCACTGTATGCTTTCAGTAACAGTGATGCAGCAAGATCCATGCAAATGACAGTGCACAGAAGTAGACATTTATCATACCACAAGATGAAAACAAATGCCAAAAGTCAAATAGGGGAAGAATATACAAGAAAAAGATTAGCTATGTTCATTGGAAGATCACTGCTCAGCTCTAATTGTTAGATTGCTGCATTTTTTTTTAATACAGCTCTTCATCAAAATATTTGCTGTAATATTTCAAGAGACAAAAGAACCCCTCATGAAACAAATTCTAATTATAACCCTGTCCCATATTATGTCTGAATACATCTGAACAACACACTGCTCGAATTTGGACTGAATAAAGCAATAAATGACCACAACCAAAACTAATTTTCAAAGTGCGTAATTAGAGAATGATGTTCTGAGACATTCTTCCTATCCTAAGGCAGCTAATTTAATCAAACCGTGATGATCTTGTCTAGTAAGACAGAAAGCTTACTAAAATAAAGCTCAAAAAAAGGATTGCATGCTATTCCCTCTTGCACCTTATATAGAGAACCAAAAAAAAAGTAGCACATTAACATCTCTAAATCAAATAGCTCTAAACAATCATGTTTATTAGCACATACAAAAAATGCAAGTACTGTGGAGACAACGGATAAGCTGACTAACCAAAGCTACTTACCTTCCAGGAAACAGATTTAAAATATCCACACTCGAAATGATAATTTGCTGCAGAAAACACTAATGAAATAAGGTATTATTATCTTAATTCAAAACACAACAATTAGTTCTCATATTGAAAATTTATACTTACGCTTTCAACTCAGCAAATCTCACAAGGATGCGAGCATAGCTCTCATCTTGACTATACTTTTCCGCAGGTAATGCAGTCACTGCTTGACTGTAACGACCAATGAGTCTATTGAGTAGGCTAACATCCATCTGAGGAACACCCTTTTTCTCTAGTTTAAGCAAAAAACATAGCCAATCTTCTGGATTATTTGCTGTCATCATTATTTGATTGACAGTTCCAGAGTTATCTGACAGAAAACAAAAAAGGGAGACTAATAAAACAGCAGCAAACATATACAGAAGAAAACATTTTTATAAGCTTTTGTGCAAGACAGTTACTATTTTTTAAACAAGATTAAAGCAACAGAGCTTAGAAATAAGGAGTGATTAAATTGTGGTCATTAATATCGAAGAAACACTAAATTTGAAATCCTTTCAGTTAATTGTTCTTCCACCAAGTCTAGGTTAAGATCTTTTGCATAAGTGACAGTAGAATAACAAAACCAAATACCTGTTGTATCAGCTGAGATTTTAGTATAGTTAAATTCATCTGTGATATTCTCTTCATTTCTGTATTTGTTTTTTAAGTTTCTAACTCTGTTCATGATTGATGTAATCTGTGGCAATCCTCTTTCACTTAGGTCTGTCTCCTCCATCTGCAGGCACAAGGTTAAAAAACAATGGAGTTACTGAAGAACCCTGTTGTAGCTCACTTTGATTGGAATTACCATGGGAAAGCTTCTTGTTATAATTTGGAGCTTGAGACTCAACCACATTATGTAACAAATACTCTATTAAGCCTTAATCAATGCAGTTATACAAGTAAACTTCTTTGCAGAAGACAACTTGGACAAATAAAGAGAAACGGTACTTAACTGACCACCCAAATCNGTGTTGCCTGAAATAGTTTCCAGTCCATCACATTAAATCACATTCTGTACTCATAATTAGGCTGGCTTTAGCTCAGCACACAGTGTTAATCCAAGCTCTTTGCCACAGGTTACGGCAATTCATTCTCACATGCTCCTCCTGTTCAAAGGACAAAAACAAGTGACACCTATTTTTAAGTTTCTGAAAGGACATTTAGAGACTCAGACTTTTTGTAGGAAACTTATGCCAAATCCTTAACATTCTGACAGTTTATCATTAGTTGAGGTAATACATGTATATAGCTGTGAGATAAGAATCTAGGCAATCTGACCAGAGCAAGACTGCTAAAATAAACTAAAAAAAAGCCCTAAGGATTTCCTTCTTTTCTGCCTACAATAAACAGCTTTTCCCACATCAGTGTTCCTTGCATCTAATGAACATGAGAATTCTAGTAAAAACTGTGGTGAATTTAGTGCATATTCAGGGGGTTTGACATTCTAATTACTGTGAAGTAGTGCCCAAAACCAGGAAAAGTAATGAACTTCAGACAGATTAAATAGATTTAAAGAAAGACTAAGTTTAGTTTTACAGTGAAATGTTGGATTTTGTTCCTCTTGTACTTGTATATAACACATCAACAAAAAGTTGCCAGAGGGCTAAACTTTAGATCTACTTTTAGGTGAATTATTGCTAGAAAAGGAATTGAATAGAATGAAGTTCATCTACCTTTAACCTCACTATCTAAAAAAATACACCAGGCACCACTCTCAGGAAATCTCAAAAATAATTTTTAGACCATTATTCATCAGAAGCTGGAATGTCTTTAAAAGCAGCAGGCTCCCAAGCTTTCCCCAAGCAAAGACCATAAACCAGAAAGATTATCATGCTTACAAGAGCTTGCTTGTAAGGCAAAAAGTAAGCATATTTCATGTTCATCCTGAACTAGATATGGCCCACCAAGAATACCAAGCGTGTTCTTGTCTGTATAGGAGTGCTGTTTTGTACATTCAAAAGACAGTTTCACTGTGTAAATTACTAGACTTAGTCTAGCAAAAGCACCATCTACATTACCAGTATGAAGAGGCCTTAGAACCTTAGGGGTCTGGAGAGACACTCAAATTGCCTCAAGCAAGATCTAGGATGAAAAAACCCCAAAATCCTATGAAAGCTAAAGACTGTATGCTAAATCAGTAGTATCTGAAATACTATTTTTGTTTCGTAGAACACAAACAAATAAAGAAACCACTCTCTAATTTATATTCAAAAATGTACACTGAATAGATTTTAATTTCAGTGCTTGTTTGGAACTTGCTTTAATACCTATTTCTCCCTCAGAGCCAATTTAGGCTGTTCTGAGAACGGGTCTGTAAACTGTCCTATCTTTAGGGGATCATGCTGCTAAAAATTACATAGGTGATTACTAGAGCAAATACTGTTCACGTGCCATTCTACAGATGATACCTATTTACTTCATAAGGAAAATTTTAGTACACATTGCAATTTTGCCTTTTAAAAATACTGTAGAAGGGGCTACATGAAACCAGATACTCCAAATCACCTCTTTATGGGTGACTGTATCCATAGAGATCTGGTTTTCAACTGTACCCACTCCCTCAAAGTATGGATGAAGTCAGCTTCTCCAGAAGTACCAAGACAACCAAAAGAAATTTGCCTCATGTTAAGAAATACCACAATATCTCATTACAGCTCTAACTGCTAACAACTCCCAGGTGGATTTTGGATTTCTTTAACATAGTCTTTATAGTTTCCTCACCAATGTCAAAGGTTCATTATTCTTCCCAATAGTGATAGCTTCCCAAATACAGTAGACAAAAAGAAAAATAAATTTCTGTATAAATTTGATCTTAAGTCTCAACAATACACATCAAACTTACATTTCTGGTGTGCTGGTTAACTGCTCTAGGTTCAACGTGTTATGGAGAAAAACTCTCCTGAAGAATGGATATGCCTTGTCAAAAAGGTAAGATGGATGAGGGCCAGACTACCTCAGATGATTCCAAGAACCCAAAGGCAAGAAATGAAGTTCCCCATCCTGAAGAAGTACCTGTATATCAAAAATTGATGGGTTAAACATTGAAAGCTTATCATGTAAGCTTGCCTAATCTTCATATCACAGAAACACAGTTCTCACCAAAATCAATTAAACTATTCCTAGTTAGCAATAAAAACAGAACAAAAAAAAGCTTGAAGACAGCATTTTGAATGAGGACAAGCCCTTTCAAATGTATCAGCTTGCTGTGATGTTCACAGACTAAAAAGAACACTAAGGGCATATTCATCTGCATATTGTCATGATTTGCCAGCAATCTTTCTACTCATGCCAATGTTCAACCATAAGCAAGTATTCAGAGATTCATTTTTTCTTAAACTGCTGCATAATTACTCTCAAAGAAATCATTTGTCATGAATCTCCCTGGTATACACATATTTAAAATCTGACAACAGCAAAGATCTAAACCAGCCACATGCTGTTACAAAGGCACTAAATAGGAACTGAGGTAGTAACTGCAACAGCTCCACTGCAGCATACCTGAGATCTAGAAATGCCTACAGGAGAGAAGGTTAGGGACAGGAAACCAGGGAAAAGAGAGAGCACATAATGCAAAGATCAGGAAAAACTACCGCTAAATAAAGTGTAGTAGTTAAAGTGACTTCAATCCCTCATACAGACTCATTAAACAAGGAGCCAAAGGATAGAGACTTGAGAGCAGTAAATGGATGAAGTGGCAGTACAGGCTGGTGGTAGAATTCCATATCTAATGCACTCAAAAATACCCATTGATAATAAAAAGAAGTAACAGCATCCAGTCTTGAAATACTGTATTTGCTGTATTACACTACTTGTTCTGTTTATGTCCTTTATAAAGGAGAAGTAAAATGACACCTGTTTCTGAAGCATCAATCTCTAAAAGTGCATAATCTTCCTTCCGTTTTGTTTACAAGTCCTAAATCAGGATTTTTTTAAAAGAAAAACAAAAACTCCCAACACTAAGAAAAAGCACCCTCGATTAAAAAAAAAAACAGCAACACTAGGGAATTAATAAAATAGAAAGATAATAAATTCTAACCTAAGACACAGAAAGGATAAGACTCCAAGATGCAAAATAGGGCTAAGTAACAGAGAGAACGAACAGCAGCGGAACAGGTGAGGCAATGCGGCATAAACAACGACCGTGAGGCGGAAGACGCAACCAGGTTTCCGCGCCCTCAGGGGTGGAAGCCCAGTGAAGCCGCAGCCCCGGGGCTGCCGAGGAGCCCGGCCCAGCTCCTCTGCGGCCTCACCGCAAACCAGCACCCTCGCTGCCCACCGGCACCTTCACCCACCCTCTCTCACTCTGCTGCTCCCCGGCCCGGTCCCTTCACCCTCGCTGTCTTTCCCGGCCCAGCCCGGCCCGGCCGGCCACACCGAGGCTACCCTGACCCCCGCCTGGCTGCCCTCACCGAGGCCGCCGCCGCTGCGGGGCCGGGACGCGGCTCCGACCTAGCGCCTTCGCGCGCTGCCCCGAGTTTGAATGTGACCGACGCCCCAAGAGCGCCCTTCCCATTGGCCGGAAGGCTGTAGGAAGCGAGCGCTGATTGGTCGCAGGAGGGAAACACGGGCGACCCGGTCCCCCATTGGCCCGTGGCTGCGCCGTGCGCGGCGGCCGCGGGTCCCAGCGCCTTGTGGGGCCCGAGCGGAGGGGCGGGTGCGCAGGCGCGCTGCGGAGGCCGCGGCCCGCTGCTGGTTACGGGTGAGGAGCGCGGGGGTCGGGTAGCGCCGACTTAGTTGTTTATCTGAAAATACTTTCCTCGTTTGGCGCTTGACGGTTATAGTTTGCAGCTTCATTTAGCTGTAATGGAATAGCCAGGCTGTGTGTCCTGACGAGCTCTTTAAGATTACGTCTCCCCTGCACCTTTTCCTCCGAGGGATCCTTCATAAGCCGATCCCGGTTCTGCAGCGTGCCTAAGGCTGCTAAAAGCAGCTCCTTCTCTGAGCTGTCCCGTTCTTGGATTATAGTAAAGCAAACGCCCTAAGCGCAACAGTTCTGCCTCTCGGTTTGCATTCTGGGTGTACACAATAATTTGCATTCTTTACAGCTATGTGGTTGTTACGTGATGCTTATAATGTATTCAATATTACGCTTATTATAGTCTATTTTCAAGATTCATATGACATTATAAAAATCAGATGTGTATTTATTCCTTATTAATTTGATAAGTTGCTGATCATTCGCTTGCCATAGACATCACACATGATGTCTAATGATAAGACACCTATACTGGCCTTTCATTGAAATATATCTCATTGTTCTTTATTCATCTACATTTTTAAGTATCTCATCTCATCTCATCTAGTGATACAGGCTCACTCTACACTCAACAAAAATATTTCAGCAAGGAAATTTAGACCAAACACTTTTTTTTTAGAATGTAATGGATGATCCCATGGAGGTCCCTGTGTTTCTCTACTAAATAAGAGCAATTCTAATTCTCAGCTAAGGCTAAATGAGGTGATATTTTTCAGCAGTGCTTTATTCCTCCTTGCATATACACATTTTTGGTGGGTTTGTTGTGTTGGTGATCTTGCATTCCACCAGAATCCAAATCTAGTGAAAATGTAAAGAAACAGCACAAGTTGCATGCATCTGCTCTGCACTTGGCTTCACTTGAGGGTCATAGAGGCAGATTATTTTATTAGCATGAGTTTTGATGGGTGTTAAAGGAGGAGAAAGTTGTATCGTTCTAATAAGTGAAAAATGCCATAAGGAGCATTTGATTTCTATAGCCGTGACAAGAAATCTTGATACCATGTAGATTCCTAGCAAAACCAAAATAAATAGGAGAAAGAAGATGGGGTAGATCATGGGGGAAAAATAAAACCCAAACAAACAAGAGAAATAGTCAGAGAAAGAAAGGCTGTAATACTCATAGAAAAAAAAATAAAGGAACCTCCATTTAGTATTTTTCAACAAAGCATAAAATATGCATGGGTTTTAGATGGTTGGTAGTACCATTCTTTATTTGCTTATAAATGTTTATGCTTCTCATTTTATTTAATATGAAGTCATAGATACATAGGGAATTTAAGAAGTCACAGTCTCCACCTAAAGGTAATTCCACTTTGAATGACAGAAGTGAATTGTGAATTGCAAAAACGAGTACTAGACTGGATAACAACCAAAAGGAGAGAGAGGTCAGTCTTTTGTAATGAGTCAGGAAAATCTTGTTTGGCTATTTTAAATAACTCATCTTATGGTAGGATTTTGTATTATTGAGAGACCACAAAGAAGACATGAGGAAATGGGATGGAAAATCTACCATGACTCTAGAGACATGGGTGCCTGGGTTGCAAAGAAAAGCAATCACAAATGAGGGTTCTTCAAGGAAAATTGCTGCTCCAGTCTTCAGTGGGCAGATCCTGAATCAGAGTGGAGAGCTGGTCTTACTTCTGATCCTATGGAAATTAATTCTTATTTTACAAGTGAATGGAGAAGTCTGTGACCAGTGCTAGAGGGGCCCTGCCTGCAAACAGGTGAAAGAAGGGGACAGCCTGGTTTACTGGACTCTGTGCATCCCCAATGGCCTGGTACATCAGATCCACAGGACTGTAAGGCTCCAGTAAATACCAATGCACAGTGTACACTAATACCATCAGATTACGAAGAGGAAGAATCCACCTGTATTTCTGGAGTAATGGGAGATCACAGGACCTGTCTGTGTTGAAGGTGGAATTAAGTCTAACTGAGAATGAGTGGCAAAACCCCCCCTCTTTGACAGGCCCAGAGACTCCATGCATCTGCCTTGTAGACATCTCAGGAGAGGGTATTTCAAAGAGCTAAAAGAGTATTGGTGAGCTTTCAGTATAGGTGCCTTGGAGAAGGAGGGAATTAATCAGCTGTCTGCCTTGCCAGGTCTCTCAGAGGACCCTTCTGTTGTGGCATTGCTGAAGGCTGAAGAGCAGCAGGTGCTGAATTCCTACCACTGCAGTGTATTGGTAGCAGCATCGTTGCACCAACTGAGACTCCCTGGTTCCCATCTGTGAGCTAATTCATCAGCTGGAGAGCCAAGGGCTGATCAGCAGGACTCACCCTTTAATAGTCCCATATGGACAGTGTGAAAGTCTTAACAGAGAAGGGAGACAAACAATGGAAGTCATGCCACCACTCAGTGCTGCCATACTGGACATGCTGGACATGCTGGAACTTCAGCACAAGCTGGAGTCAAAGGCAGCCAACAAGCATATCACAGTTGACATTGCTAGTGTGTTTTTCTCAGTCCTTTGGCAGCAGAGTGCAGGACGCTGCTCGAGGGGCACCCACACTTGGGATTGACTGTCCTGGGAGTGGAAACACAGCCTTACCGTCTGCCACAGAGTGATCCAGACTGCACTGGAACTCCAGAACATCCATAATATGTGGATGACAAATAATTGAAATTATTGCAAGTGGCTTGGTGAGCACCTCTGCCAGCTCCCTCAGTATCCTTGCGTGGATCCCATCTGGCCCTATAGACTGTGTGTGTGTCTTTCTGCTGTTTTCACTTGGGTTGTGGGGGCTTCATTCTGCTCCTGGTCCCTGTGTTCCAGCTCAGGGGGCTGGATACCAAGAGGACTATTGGTTTTACTATTGCAGACTGAGGCAAAGGAGTCATTTAGTCCCTCAGGCTTTTCCTTATCCTTTGTTGCTATGTTTCCCCTGCATCCAGTGAAGGATGGAAAACATGAGGAAGAACTTCTTCACTGTGTGGGTGACTACCACTGGAACAGATTGCGCAGAGAGGTTGTGGAGTCTCCTTCACCGGAGATAGTCAGGACCCATCTGGATGCAATCCTGTGCGAAGTGCTCTAGGATGGCCCTTCTTGAGCAGAGAGGTTGGACAAGATGATGGCCTGTGGTTCCATACAACTCTATCCATTCTGTGAGATTCTGTGAGATTCTCCTCAGCTCTCCTTTTGTTGATATATTTATGGAAATGTTTTTTATTGTCTTTTATGTAAGTAGCCAGATTAAGTTCTAATTGGGCTTTGGCTTTCTAATTTTCTCCGTGCATAACGCTGTGACATCCCTGTAGTCTTTCCAAGCTGCCTGCTCCTTCTTTTGAAGGTGATACACCCCCTTTTTTTACCCTGAGTCCCAGATTTCCCTGCTGGCTCACCTTTTTGGCACATGGGAATGGCCTGCTCCTACGCCTGTAGGAGTTCCTCCTTGAAGAATGTCCAACCATCCTGGACTCCTTTTCCTTCAGGACTTCTCTCAGGAGATTCTGTAAACCAGGTTGACACCGAGTACAACAAACAAGATGATTGCTCACCTGTCTACTAGATAATTAGTAATCTGCCATGGATAGCTTTTCATCTGGAGTTCTTCTGTGTTTTGTTCTGTTATCTGGCCAGTATAATGCATGTATGAGGCCACACAGGAAATCCGTGATGATATGAGAGTTGTGGTACCTCCAGTAGGAGGATAATACCCAGCTGTACACACTGATTTCATCAGATCCAGCTGGTGCTGTTCAGCAGCTTATTTCATTTATGACCAAACTGAGTTACAGATTTATGTGGGCTGGAAATAACTAAAAAAGAACAGAGTTGAGAAATCATAAAATGTTGCTTGTGCAGGTTCATATCTTTGGGTCACGCTGGATCCATGGGTTCTAGTGAATGTCCACGTAAAAAGAACAGAAGAAAACATACATATACGTATATATCTGTCAGAAATTTCCTTTCAAGTGTCCATTTTGTAGAAGCTAAGTATGGCACAGTTCCCATGTTTACTGCAGCACACTTTATATTATATTTCTAAAAATGTCGGATAATATATATATTAACTGCAATAAAATCTATCAAACTTGTTACACTGGGTGCTATTCGATTCCTTAGTGAAATTTTAAGGTCTGAGGTTTGATCTTTAAAACTGAATCTGGTTTTGCCACTCCCTAAAGAGTGAGAAAGCCCTGAGAGACTCCCATTTACATTTTAATGAAAACAAGGCATGTGGGCAGAGGGATATAATCAGGGAATGCCACCCAGTTTAAGAAATCTGAGGCCTGAGTTTGTTCGATATCTATTCTTGACATCTTTCCTCATAAATTCCTCACTTGAGACCTAGCTATTGTTAGATTTTGAAAAAATACTTACACTATCAGAAAGAACCAAGTAAAACCAGTTTTATTTGGGCAGCTCAAAGTATTAAATTTAAGGATATGCATGGGTGAAAGATGCATAAGTGTGCAATACCAGATCAGGGCTTAAAGTTATTACAACGTATCATCATTGTTCACTGCATTATTAGAGTATTTCAGAGAGGAGGTGGCCATAATGCAATAATGTGTATCAGTCATTTTAACAGGTATCGTTCCAAAGAGGTGTAATAGACATCTGAACAGCAATCACCATTATAGCTGTAATGGGACATACAGGTATGGTGTCAGACACTTCTTGTTTCACTGTCTAAAAAAAAAGATTAATAGCAAACCACATTGTTTATGTGCAGATTGTAGGATCTTGCAGGGAAAATAGGATACAGATTTGTTTCTGCTAATTCATGAGTCCATGTGGCCATGTGGGATCTTTAGGAGGTTGGGAGAGCTATAAAGTGTTGGCCGTGGTGCTCCACAGACTGTTAACTGCTGATACCATTGCCACTGCAAAAGTCTCCTTTACCACAAATAGTGAAAGCAAGAAAAGATACTGCATATAATTGTGAATTTGGTCCTGAAAAAGTTATGTTAATGTCTAGATTTCAGCAACCTAAATTATGCTCTTAACCACAAGGACATGAAATGACTTCTAAATATTTAACCAAAAGCCATTTCTTATCAGACTGGTTTTATGTGCAGCTTCTATTAGCCAGTGTACTTGTGATATTTAGTAACAGAAAAAAATAATTAAAAACAACACCAGAAGGGTTAGTTTTCCAGACGTCATCTGCTGTGAAAAAAAGAGTAGAATTAGAGAATTAGAGAGATGGAATGTCTTTGAGGATAACTACATTCAAGAAGGCACAATCAAGGTCTCAGAAGCTTAGACAGGGTCTTCACAGAATAAATCTAACATATTTGCCCTGCCCCTCAGATGTAATTATTACCCTGTTTCTATGCTACTTCTTACTTGCCAGCTGCTTATTTTCCCAGTATCTCTTTCAAACAATTTTATAAAAACTGAGCTGACAAAAAGCTAATAAGGAGAAGGACTGTGTTTTCTTTACAAGACTTCCACTGTCTTACTATCATACAGCTAAGGCTTACAGCATGGTTTTTTCTTCTTCCTTATCTATGAAAAATGGTGATGATAGTAATGGATTTGTAATCATCTCAGTGCCTCACGTGGAAGATATTATTATAAGTATGTAAATTGAGTTATTTTTATTATTGCATATATAAAAATATATTTGTACTGGAACAAAGTGTCCCCTCATAACTAGAAGTAGGGTTCAAAATTTATTTAAATACTCAATCATTAATACCCCACCCTCTGAATTATCAATGCATCCGAGCAATGTATCATTAAGCCACAGAGATTGCACTTCTGACCTATTAATTAAACCTTTACTAATGGCCTTAAGATGGAAGTAAATAAAATATTAGTGAAATTGATAAGTGAATAGGAGGAGTTGGAATAGAAGTAACATATAACAAGAAGAATAAAAAGAAGAATTAGAAGAATTCTTCATTAGAAGAATAAAAAATTAAATCAGAAAACAAAATTCTTACCAAAAAGCCCTGTAAGCATTCAAAAAAAGTAAGTGGGCAATCAGTAATGCTGCAAGGGAAGTGAACGTGTTGTTACACAAGGATTTAAGTATATCATAACTGCCTCCAAAGCAATGGCATTTTATGCAATTGAACTCTGAAAAAGTTCTCATGAATTTTGTTTTTCACCCCTTACCTGATTTCCCCTTTTCTCTTGGAGGTCCCTGCTTTCATAATGCAGATAAAGAATCCAGAGTACTTCTTTAATCCCAGTGGAAGTGGGATGTCCCACTGAAGCAGTGCAGCTCAAATACACATTCCTTTTGATGCACTCTGCTACAGGGGAAGTAACCTGAGGCCATGGGATGAAAGAAGCATCTCAGACTGGCTCACCTCTTTTCTCAGCAGCATGATCAAAACATTCAAGGCCAATTACTCTCAAAATCATCTCCTAACCCTGGAAACGGATAAATTATTTTCTGCCTTGAAAGTTCTCACTGTTTCTGCTGATAATAATGAGAAAACAACTCTGATGTTAGCAGCATGCAGCATTTGACTTTTGTCTCACACTTAGCTTTAGTGGAAGACTCCAGTGACACAAAGCACTCATCTGCTCTTTTCAGCAGGAGATTTTCCTGTGTTAGATAAACCACAAGCATGCACAAACCACAACTATCCAACAAATTAATGATCTGCTAACAAAGCAGCTTGTCGAAACTTTTGCTGCCAGAATTAGGAGAGAGATCAAATTCAGATTTTCTGATCCTTTTTAGCAGCCCTGGACAGACTGCATCAAAAGCATCATGGTGGCTCCCGATTACCACCTCATCACAAAGTTAGTGTTATTACAAAGATATTTACAATTTGGAGAGAGTTTAGAAAAAAATTAAGCATTTGGTAAAAAAAATTACATAGGGACAAAATCTAATTAATTTATCTGTGAAGCCAGACAAGAAGTAGAAAGTATCATACTATAGCATTCAGTTGGACCAATATTTAAAATTACAGCAGATCCTAATATCATACAGATAGGTCAGCTTTGTGTTGCATCATGTTGATGTTAATTGTCTTGAGCACTCTTTGGATGTACATTGTAATTACTGTCCATCGGTATTGTTAAGAAAGAGAAGCCTGTTATTTCCAATCATACAGGAAATAGAGATTAATCAGATTTTGCCAGGGAGGAAGATAGGACCTGAGATGCAAAGTGTCTCAGAAAATACCTGCTTGTGGATACTGCTTAAGTAGGATTTACATCAATAGTTTTTAAATTACCAATACAGCCAAATAATCTCATCAATGCTCTCCACAAAACACACCGTGTAGAAGTTGTTTTCTTTCATTGACTCTGCTGGGAGATTATTTTCCTCTATTTATTTCCTTCAAAAGAGTCAGTAGTTCCCTTGAGTTGAATTTTGTGGTTTGATTTTTAATGTTTCAAGAAAATAATATTTTCTTTGCAAGTTTTTAAGTGTGATAGGTTTTTAAGTAAAGATTTTTTTCTGTTTAATGAAAAAATAAAACTTTAGTCAACTGAAGATAATAATTTAAGACAACCAAATGATTCTTCAGCTATTTTTGGGATGTGTTGAAGTAAACAGAAATAAAAACCTTTTTTGTTTTCATAATATGTAAACAGTGAAGAATAGCAAGATTTGAAATATCAGGGATTGTTTCCATTGCTGGAATTAAAAATAGTTTTTAAACTTCAGCAAAAGAGAAGCAAACTGAAATTTTAGAATAGACTCAGAATGGATTTAAATGTTGTTTCTGTAAAACATAAAGAAAAAAATTGACACTGAAGGAAAAAGACATAGAATCATAGATTGTTTAGATTAAAAAAGACCTTTAGTGTCACAGAATCCAACCACTAATCCAGCATTGCCCAGTCCACCACTAAATCATGTCCCCAAGTGCCACATCTATATGTCTTTCAAATACCTCCAGGGATTCAACCACTTCCCCAGCAGTCTGTTGGAATGCCTGACCACCCTTTTGGAGAAGAGTCTTCCATAACATCCAATATAAACCTCCTCTGGCACAACTTGGTACTATTTCTTGTTGTCTTTTTTTTTGTTAATTTCCAGAAGAGACAGAATTCTAAGTAAGAGAAGAAACCAGAGGGTATAGTCCTGACTCTTGTTGGGGATGTGGGTGGTCTTCTCTGTGATGCTCCAGAAGATGCTCATTTCAGTCCCTTTCTTCAATCTCTCCCTTCTTTGAAGTGAAGAAACTGATCAGATTTACTTATAATTGCTATTATTCAAGCAACAATTTATGCAGCTTGAATTAATGCAGCTTGCTGCTATTGTCAGTTTTACCGCAGCATATTAGTCAGTCCCTGATTGTTTATATTATATCTTTCAGAAAAAACCTGACTGTGGTCTGACATCCAGTTCTCAGTATGTACTGCTGAATACAAATCTCCAGATGTCTTTCCAAAACAATTGTCCCAAGAACATACCAGTACTGACATGCTAGTCCCCAATACTACGTTATTGAAAGGGCTAAAATTTTGATACGGGGTCATGTTTTCCCACAAACAGAACTGGCTTTTTTAGCTGAAAATATGATTGAGGAGTACATAGCAAAGCAAAGTGAATGAAAGTTTTCAGTAGGCAGATTGCCCAGAATGGAGCCTCAGGAGATATTTAAAAGAAAAAAATTGGATCTAAGCCTGACAAACCTGAAGTACATTTTAAGATCTTATTACTAGAAATAAATATGTAACTGATTTTTATCACAGCTGTAAATACCAGAATGAGTGCCAAAAGATCCACCTCAGGACATCCTCGTTATAGCTCTTAATTTTAGCTCATTTTAAATGAGCTAACCTGGTTATTGAAAGCAGTCCAAGTGCAGCAACAGAGAGCAGCGTGGGTTCCCATGCACTGCTGAGAGCTGTTGAGCTGAGAAGCCATGCACTATCCTGCACAGTTCTCTATGCTGTCACTGTTGCTTCTGGTACCCAAATAGCTTTTTTTAAGGAATGCCTATAATATATAGCACAATAGTGACTACTGCCTGATAGAAAGTGTTGCTTTCTCCATAAGAATATGACTAATTTAAGAGATGATGGTAATTTTGTGCAGAGCCATCTCTCCTATTCTGTCTTGACAGGTTTGAAACAAAGGTAATAATGAAAAATCAGGTGATTTCCCTGAGAATCAGATGTTGCAGGTTGACTGCACACTTCCCTAATTGATGAGATATGAAAGCAGCAGAAAATTAGGAAAGGAACCATAGTTTCAGTAGCAAACTGTGCGTGTGTTAACTCACTGCAGCAACACCTCCTCCCAAGGTTTCTTAAGGAAGGAGGTTACTCAAAAAGTAACCATAGATTAATGGCATGAAGGAAACAACCACCAAGAGTGATTGAATCCAAGGTATGAGAGCTGAAATCAGCAATTAGCAAATGTCCGGACGTATGATACCAATAAAAGATTAGAAGGCTTTGTCCACCCTGTTTCCACTGGGTGTGTGAGCAACATGAAGAGACATGCATAAGTTGGTTAATCCAGTAAGCAGAGGTAAAATAGCAGTCAAGACACGGCAGTACAGTGTGGGCCAGTAAGGAATGTATTTGATATTCACTGGGTAGCCCCAGCAACTGCTGGTGGTGTGATTATCAGCACTGTGGTTATTTGAGGTACCCAGAGCACAGCCCACATAGTGGTTCTTACCAGTGCTGCTGCTGTGCATCCCATTTGTGGGTGAGCATGTGGAGAGGCCAGTGGAGGCAGTGGGTTATGCTATGCAGAGCATTACCCCTGGTTGCCTGCCAAGGTAACTCCAGGCTCACCTGGAGCTGACCTACATGCGGTAGTCTTGCAGCAACACTTGTTTACATTGGGCATGGAATAGATACCCAGAGGTAAGACAAGACAAAACAAAACATCTTTTTAAAAGTAAGGCCGTGAATAAACAGTTATCCCTTGCCTAGAGTGCATCACAAGAGGATTTGTCCTCAGGGAGAAAAATACAAGAGTAATTGAAGGGGGTCACCGTAGCAGTGCACATTTCTGATGCAGAGAAACACATTTCTGTGTAGCAGAGAAACCCCATCAGTTGTCCAGTTTATCTTTATCTTAAAGGAGAAATTCAAGATTATGGCACTTTAGAAGACCTTAAGACCATTGTCTTAAGCAAGCAAATGTTCTTAACATTGCTGATGTTAAATCCTTCTAAACTGGAGTAACAGTCACAGGTAGGCAAGGTTGCTGACATTTTGTATTCCATATATACTAGGAAAACGTGATTATTGGCTACAATAATTACTTGGTAGGACATTGGCACTTAGCCTCATTCTCAGTGAGGAGGTTCTGTAGCCATGTGGTGCTCCAGTGTATGAGCATGAAAACTAGTTTGGAACACCTGTCCCTATTTGCAGTGGTGAGAAGGGAATATAATTATCACAAAATGAAATATCTTGATTGTCAAAAATGTCCCGTAACACCAAGAAATTATGCGAGGGCTGTCTTCCACATAGAAAAGCCTGTCAGGAACCCTTCAGGCTTAACACTGTTTGAAGGATTATGTTGGAAACTTTAGGTAATTAATGTCTTAAATCCCAGTGCATGTTTAGAAAGCTCATTGAAGATGGCCTGAGTTTTGAACAAGGTAGCAGCAAAGATCAAGGACAGAGCTAGCATAAAAAAAAAGTGTGCAAAGGAGATGACTGGAATATGTTAGAATTAGCAATTAATATGGACTGTCAATGAGTGATGTAAAGGAAATCTACTGTACAGACGTTGAAAGTGGTTTCAGCAGATGATCTCTATAATTTCTGTAAAGCCTAGATCCTGAGTGTTTACAGATAATCCTGCTTTCCCAGCCACTAACCAATACACGCATATCTCATGCCTCAGTACGAACTCTTTCATACAAAAATGTAATCTAATACTTTCAAGATGCCTTTGAAAAACAGATTACAAATAAGAGTTGTCTTATTCACCAGAGTCATTACTTCAAAAATAAGTTAAAACTTAAGATAATAGAAGATAGATTTTAACATCTTATTAGAGCAGTAGTGGATTATTCACCACAGTGTGGAAATTCAACATCATCTAAATGGATAGGAAAGAAGATTTTCTTCTCCATGTTAAACTGAAAGAATCAAGTATTCATGGTTGAACAAATCCTATTCCTTATAGCTTATACTGTTCTGTGAGCACTCGACAAAATACTGAGTCTCCAAGTCCCATTTTGTCCAAAAAAGTGCCTGCTGTCTCTCTGAAGTAATGATATCTGAGTCCCTGATTTGTTTCATTTCTTCACCAAAAGACCCATAAAGCACCTTAAAAAAAGTCTGTCTAGTTCTCACCCTTCATTAGTCAGACACAGCAAAATTTTCTCACATGGGAAACTGTTACACTTAATTTTGGTTTTTCCATTGGAATCTGAATTCCCAGGTGTAAAACCACAATGCTTTATACTATTTGTCCAGAAGACTGGCAGAGCAGCCAATAACATCAGATCTGGTTTTGCCCTAGACTTTATCTTACACATCTTCCGATAAGAAACCACATGTGGTCGCGTATTTATTCCATGAAGGTGCATTGAAGAGAAGAGCATATCAGCCAGTTACTGTGGGCTAAGGTAGGGTCTGAATTTAGCCTAATTTCCCATGTTACCAGGCACTCCTGTCTGGTTTAACCTCCAAAGAATGTGGTAAACAGGTCACCTCTCAGTGAGCTCACTTTTACCACAAGGTGAGAGTATACACAGAGGGAGATACTGATGTGGGAGCTTCAGATCCTTAGATTACTGCTTGCCATCTGCCCCCTTGCTGCTCTCCTAAGTTTGATTGCTTGTAGGTCAGGGACAGTAACTGTTACCGTTATCATAACGAAAGACACTGACTCCAAAAGCTGAATTTGCAGTAAATCTACCTTTACTACAAAATCTTCTTCTTTTATACACTGTTCTGATCCAGATGGATTGGATTGGTCAACTAATCAATACATTCTACTTGGTTGGCTAGCTAGTTCAACATCCTAGAACAAGAAGATAGAAAGTAAGAGAAAACAGCACCCGCCGGTTGTTTAGACTATAGCTATCATTATTTGGGCTAGGACTGCTCATAGTCTCACAAGCCAATCCTGGGAAAACTTAGTTTTCTCAGTCTCTGACCAGGCTGTGGTAGCCACAAGTAACTGCAATCAAGAAGAATAATTATTTCCATTCAGGAAACCCACAGTGTCTAGCTTGAAGGTATATTTCAAGATTTCTCCACAAAGCAAAATACTTCCCTGTTTACAGAGATGGCATATTAAACCGTGGTTATGTGAATGCTGCTACATATTAAAGATAGTAGGATATGATTACTTTAAATTAAATACTTTCTAATACTATTGTGGAATGATTTTCAGGTTGATTTTTTATATCAATTATATCTTTTCTGAGAAAATATGTTGCAGAATACTCTGTAAAGGCCAGAAAAGACATTTTTCTAGGACTGCTTTGGATATTTGAAGAGAGAACTGTTTTCTCTGAAATTTTCTTTCTTACAGTCCCCAGTCACCCTGACCTTCCAAAGATGATTGAATGCCTTTTCAATTACATTGGCCAGTACTTGTGGGTGTGTCTCATCAGGTCCCATGTGTATGTCCAGTTTATTTAAATAGTCCCTAACATTATCCTCATCTACCAAGAAAAAATCTTTCTTGCTCCAGAACCTTGATATATCTTGGGAATCTCTGAGATTTATATGAGAGGATTTTAAGGACAGAAAACTTAGAACTATGATGGCACTGCAAAAACAATTTATTCAATTCTCATGTATAAAAATCATGTGGTTAGTGAGTAGGGGCTCAGAAATGATCTTATTTTTACATATGGTGCTGGGGAGTCTCAAATTAGTCAACAGCAAATGACTCATTTCAAAAAAACAAGTCATTAAAATACACAAAAAAGTCACAAAATTACCTCAGACTTGAACAAAATGCCTTATTATTTAAGGAGGAAAAGAAAAAGGTGTTTGAGACATAACTTGATTGCTGTTAATCTTTGCTGGGAGAAAAAAGTAGGTGTTACAGTGGTCTCTAATTTAGTGGGAAGAAGTTCCAAGGAACCAGTGTCTGGAAAATAAAACTGGAGACAAAACCTGCACTGAGCATAAGCACTGAAACAAAGCTTTCAAGATGATTTGTGAATAGTCATCTTTGAATCAAATTTACTCTGAAAGGATGTTTTTTGTCAGAAGGTTCTTTGTCACAATACAAATGTAATGCAATGAAATGCAGTGAGTCTGATATATCAACACAGATGTTAATTTCACAGTCCTGTCTGACTTAAAACTATTACGTAATTCATTCCAGAGGTCCTGACAGTGAGTTTGAGGCCAAAACCAATGCCAGACTTTAAAAGTACTGCCTGTGCTGAAGGGTATGGTTGATGCTGTACATCTAAAGAATACCAGTCAGGCTGAGGTATCGCTGATTGCTGTTGGGGCACGAACACCAAAATTAGATGGGAATTAAAAACACGCAATGCATGGAAGATAGAGAAAACCTAGTAAAACTTGAGATCATTTCATCAGAAGAGATCTCACTAAACAGTGAACATTTTGAAACTCCTATTCAACCATTTTTCAATATAATTTTTGTACTAATGAAGTTTCCATAGAATTATGTCCATTTTTTGCCATCATGGACTAATCATTTGAGTGTGTACATTACTCTGCATTCTTAACAATGCAGCATTGACTATGGTGTTGATTTTGTTCTAGATAAACATGCCAGAACTATCAAATGTATTGTCATGGTTTTTTTTGTATTTATTAGCTACTTTTTGCTTCCTATATTACTTACCATATGCAGAGTGACTGGGTTGCGTAGCTGTATAGAAGGTGTAATTCATATGACATGACTATTTTGTAGAACTCTTTTTTTGAGTCAGGGTTTCTACCATTATGCATCTTAGTCTTATCTCTTCTCCACTCCATCTATTGAAATGGTGAATTTATTACAGATGGTTTTTAAATAAGACTTCTGTGAGATGGTTGTCTAAGATGTGACCTTTACGTTGAACAGGGAATGCATAATTATTGCAAGACTTACACAGCTTTTTGTGGAATCATAAATTTATCAAAATTTTGCATCATAAGAAGCAAAAAGAAAGAAGAAAATAAGCTCCATTAGAGAATTGAAGAACTCGGGAACAGTTCTGAAGGAATAAACTGAATATTCAGCTACAATTCCTTTTTAATATACTTCTAAGAGAGGTGGTTATATTGTACTCGTAAGAGAAGCTACAGTTAGATTTACATGTACACTACCTCTCTGATGGAATGATTTTGGTTGTATTATATTAATGTCTTCTCCAAAAATCCCATCCTTTTTGAGAGAATTCCTTCCCAAGTCTACATTCTAAAAGTATACTCTTATTCTCTCTGTTTTCACATCATTTTTCCCAAGCAGAAAGGCCCATCTATTTCCTCACCTACATCTGTCTTATTTGCATCCAGATGCTTCTCTACTGCTGCATGTTTCGCTCCTGTTCCAGGAGGCAGCCCCAGGTCCCTGAACAGCCTACCAGCTGGATTGGTGCTGGAGCCAAGACTGCTCCTTCCTTCCTTCCTTCCTTCCTTCCTTCCTTCCTTCCTGCCCTCCCTCCCTTTCTTTAGTCTTTCCCTCTCTCTTTTCTTTCACCCTACTCCTTATTCAAATTCTACCAGTGTCTGTTTATAGTAGAAGATGAGGGACTAACTCATACTGATTTCCATGCCAAGTGTGTAATTTACTAACAAAACTTAGTAAGTTTTTGAAGACTCTCTGAATTCCATTGTTCTTTTCCAACCACAAGCCTCTGTGACTGTTGAGTGCTCCCTTTCCCTAGGGGTAGGACACCACACATACAAAATCAGGCCTCAAAATGATACCTCTAGGCTATAGGAATATTCTGCAAATGTCACTGAAATAACAGCTGTCTGGAATGGGACTTTCCAAGTGTCAGTAAGATCATCAATGGTACTCAAACACCTTTTTTATTCATTAAATAAACACACAGACACATAATTGCTGAGGGTGCTATTCCATCATTCTCAAGTGGTACTCAGCATGAGTATGTATCACTGAGTTGTAGAATCATGGAGTGATTTGGATTGGAAGGGGACCTTGAAGATCATTTGGTTTCACCCCCTGTGCCATGGGCAGGGACACCTTCCACTAGACCAGGTTGCTCAGAGCCCCATCCAACCTGGCCTCGAACACCTCCAGGAATATAACAAAGGTATGTATTGTGACATTGTTAAAGGGTTAGGATGTTTGCCTTTTGGGACAGAGATTTTAGTCTCTTACTGATAATGTCATTATAAAGCACATAATTTCACAGTAGCTGCAAGGAATCCCACTCACCTGCTCCTACTGTGGTGCCAATTGCTGGATAATGAAAGAATGTGCAGGCTGTAGTGAATAGATCACTGTGTAGGGAAACACCTGGATGCAGTCCTTGCCATGTCTTTGCAGAATGCTGAGCTTACAGAGTTAGCACTTGCACACTCTACGTTATCTTTTCATTATTTGAGCAGATAATGGCAGGCTCTGGTTGCATTCATTAACCCCATACACACTCAGCTGGTGAATCTGGCACATACAGGCAGAAATTGTATCCCCTCCCTCTAAGTCTAAGAGGAAGCAATCAGGGAAAATGAAGGATGTCTCCTGCTCCCACATCCCTTATTGCACAGTGACGTGGCTTAGGAATGAAGGAATGCCAGGCAGCCCTGTGTCATGTCGTGTGTTGTGCACATCCACTCTGCTGGTATGGACTGATTTATATTGTGCATTAAGAGACTTTTGGGTTTACAGACTCTACCTACAATAAATGTTTTGGGTGCAGCAATGTTTCCCCTTCATTTTCCAAGTACATAATGCCATTTTGAGGGTACCCAGCCATTATGTACAAAAGCCAAAGTATGTGTAGAACAACAGAAAATATTTTTTAATAGTAGAGGTGGAAAATGTTCTCCTCCTAATCCAGGCAAATAAAGCCTTGTTAAGAATTGTTATTAACATGATATGCATCTATTCCTTTTGAAATAATGTGCATTTGAAAGCCTGCTCTGAAGCAGTCTGGGACAAAATAAACTCTGTTAAGAATTTATTTTTCTTTTTTAACTAGTAAAAACATTTAATAACTGGAAAAATGTAAGCAGGATTTTCTAGGGAAAATAATAATGGAACATGTATGGCATCATGATCGTGCTACCAGAAATGGTTTCACTGTTGCTTCATACTTGGTTGGTCCTGGAACACATTAGTAGCAGAGACTGAAAACAAGCAAACTGTGGAAAGATAAGCATAATTCCATCTGTTAATGCAAAGGAGATTTCTTCATTACCTGGTGACTCAATAGTGTATTATGGACTGCAATGTGTTAGTTATGGAAGTTGCCATTGAAAACAAGCACTCACTAGCATCCCACTGACCACTGCAATTCCCGGGATATGAAGTGATCTGAGGTGTCCCTTGCCAGCTACAGGGAAAATTTAGACAAGCATGAAAAGAAGCTGAACTATGAGAGGAGTTGAAAAAAAGCAAATGTTTCACAAGGCTTTCCACATCTCTCTCAGTCAGAAAAAGCTTGCTGAGAAATGGCACAAGTCAAAAGACTGTAATTGTACTGAGTTCCACGGTCCATCCATTTGGGATAATTTTTCAGTGTTGGTTATTCATCTTAGTCTACTGCTATGTTAGAGCTACAAGAATATCAGAAGAGATGGGTACTCTTCCTTAGTATACCTATATCTCTTATATTTCTGCAAATTGCAAAGACAAATTAAAAGAGGCCCTAGTTGTATGCTTAGATCACTTCCCTTCCTCTCTCATAGTTTACCAGGTACAGGAAAAAAAATAAGTGGTGCAAGAGAAACACTCTTTTCCCATCTTTACACAAAGACAAATACAACCCATAGCGATAAACCACTAATAAACTCAGTGCATAAACCTGGATACTGTAGCAAAATTGAGGAGTCTCTTCCTGTTCTGTTACAACTCACTCATAACAGTAGAATGGGTCAGTGGACCCATTTTCCTGTCATAGATTCTCCAAGACACAGCTTTTACTTAGTTCAGTGCTTTTAACATTCAGCAGAACATCTAGTTCTTCCACTGCCAGAGGCTGACCTTGAGGTCCGTGGTCATCGTGGTCTCTTCTCCTACCTCTCTGCCATTAACATGCAGCCTCTCCATTATTTTCACCTGTATCCTACAGGGAAAGGTTGAGAGAGCCTCCCTTCGAAGTTATGTCATAGCAGATGATGGTGGCTCAAGGAGTTGGCTGTTGGTTGCTCACACCAGCAGCTAAACCCAAACCATACCATGACCCAGACAGCAGCAGGAAAAGTGACTTGGCATTGTGTTGGATGGCATGACTGTGGTGAACTGTCTACCAAATGGACACGGACACATGGAAATGGAAAGGGAAACATTGTGCAAATGTCAACTCATTAGGAAGTTGTCCAGTACATGGAAGAGTGAAAAGGGAAAAAGCAGGGAAAATAAAAACATGGAGAGAATTATAGGAATAATACTTTGAAACTAGTTTAGCAATGTGTGTTTGCTTCTTCCATATAGCAAAGCAGGAAGTTAAGTGCACAGGGTTTCTTCTGCAGCTCTGGTGATACACACTGATGAGTTGAACTGTAGCTCAGTACAGTTACAGTCTTTGGCGTGTGCCATTTCTCACACTGATGACAAGTTTAGACATGCAAATAAGTGCTGGACAAGAATAGCATAGAGGAATGAAGCCAGGAGGGGAGTGCTGTGGGGGAAAAATATACAGCAAATCTTTATTGAAGACAAGCTCATATGTAGGGACATCAAGCCCACTGAAGGTGTGAACAAAACCTGGCATGAATAGATACCTATGTCCCCAAAAATAAATTGACAGCAGGAAATGTTCATGATCATGAAATGAAATCAGCTGCACTAGCAAGCTCCTAAAATGCTCTCTGTCTTGCTTTCAGCATAAACCAGCTGGGCTTCTTCACAGCTGTTCTGAAGATTTGTCCAGGGAGTAGGACTCAAATGTTCTCAGCCTGTCTTCATAGGAGAGGTGTTCCACCCCTTTGATCACTTTTATGGCCTTCCTCTGGCTCCTGTGCTAAGGACCCCAGAGCTGGACACAGGTGCGGTCTCATCAGAGCAGAGGGACAGAATCACCTCCCTTGACCGTCTTGTCACACTTTTTTTGGATATAGCCAAGGATATGGCTGGTTTTTTGGGCTGCAAGTGCACATTTCCAGCTCTTGTCCAGCGTCTCATCCACCAGTACCCCTAGTCCTTCTCGTCAGGGCTATCAAATTGTTTCTTTGCTGAAAGATTGGATTCTACAGAATCAAAATAAATGAATCATACAGACACACAAATATGTCAAGTATGTGGAACAGGTATTTGACCCTTGCCCTGTGGCTCTGTCCTCAGTCTGGCTATATCTGTACCAAGTTTAGTGTGTGACTGATGTGAACTCGTCAGGAATTACCTTGTGCACACCACACCTCAACCTATTTACTTTGAATAGGCCGGAAGCAAGGACCATATTACACTGTATTGATTTGGGAACCACACCTTATGATTACCTTATCTTTGGGCTATGATTGTGAGGCATCCTCTTGTATTTACATTTATCCCACTGGTTTTCTGTGCAGCTGGGGACAACTTATTTAAATATGCTATGGCTCCATTTCTTCATCTCTAAATTGGGGGCAATTCTTTCCTCATAAGATTGTTATGAAGACATATTAATTAATGCTGATAAACAGAGGATATCCTGGGGTGAATGAGACAGATACATGAAAAGTATTCTTATCATTCATAGTATGACAGCACATTCTGCTTGTGTATACACAGGGAATATACACACCAGGTCAGAATGGGTGAAGTTTACCTAAACTATACTATAAGGGTGGGATTAATTTCCTTTAGTCACCTAACACCTAGTAGTCACTGCTCTAGGCTTTTTACATTATTGATAGAGATAGAAAACCTCAAGAAATTACTTTTTTATCTAAGGCTGCTAGAAACCATCTTCCTCTACAAGTATCCATTTCTCTCTGCTGGCTATGGAACCTGGAGCACCTCATAGAAAATTTGCAGGTGCACAAAGACTAAGCACAAACTTACCATTTTGATCAAGCAACTGCTCCTATTTGTTACTTATTCATTAGAATGATAAGGCTAAAATATCACCTTTATTGTACCCACCATATCCTTTAAAGTCAAGTTGGATAGCCACATAACAAAAATTATACAAGTGCACACCCAGTTTTATTATTGCACACGTGGATTCTCATTACCCTGTCTTTCTAAGCGTACAGACGCAACACTGGAGAATCATCTGGAAACTCCGGAAACTCCAAATTCTGCAGCATGAGCTCAGGTTTCTTCATTGAATGCATGACAAGCCGTAGTGCCAGAAACTGAATATGCAGCAAGAATCCATTTAAATTTAACATCAGAGCTGAACTCACATTTGGAAGAAGGAAAGGAGGAGTAAGAAGAGGTGAAGGAGGTGGACTCACCTCAGGTACCCATTTAAACATCAGTAACATCAGTGAGTCATTGTTATAGGTCACTATACCTATATACGAATATTATCTTGGCAGCCTCTAGCCATAACATGGACCAGATGCCATTTTCCCTAGCCTTCTCTCCTATGGCCAGAGCATTTTTCATGGAACCATGTCAGAGTGTTTTAAAACTGCCAATAACAGACTTGCCCGCAAGAAATTTTTATCTAAGCTTATTTTGCAAGGCCTTTATGGTAAGGACTCTGTTCTTGCTGTAGATGTGATTTCTCGCATACAGGTTCCAGTTCTAGTCACTGTGGCATTACAGATAAACTATTACTATTTGCAATTAATAGTACTCCACTCATATGTGAAATTCCATATATACATGTGTTAGATATACAGAATATTCACATTTTAGGATCTAGTGCAAGATATTTTAACATTTGGTATTGTCATGCGAAAAAAATCTTCATACATTCATATGGAATCTGAGCCCAACTGGCAATAAAAGTTGCTGTGAGTGCTACATATGCTTTAGTGTTTGGTTTTCTAGGTAAAATGGTCTTCCAAAATTCCTATGTTGCCCATGTTGGATAGTCTGGTTGTATTGTAACTGCTGTTATTATTATTTATCCCACTATTGCCATTCCTATACAGTAACATATTTGTGGTTATCATTACACCTGTACATTCACAAATACTACTTTACAGTATGACTTAATCTGTATCATTCATTAATTTAAGTAAATTTGGGATTATAAACATTACCTGATCATAAAGCCTGTATGATGTACTGTGAGAGAGCATATACTGAAAGTATAGCTCAGGCCATGCAACGTTGGAACCTGTGTCCTTTTGCACATATCAAAAAAAAAATACTAACTACATCTAGGAATATATTTCATTTTTACTTGTCATACAAAAACTTTTCTGCCAATTCTGACACATTAAATGCAATACACATGGAACAGCATACAATTTGCATCCCATGTAGCCATTTCACAAGTCACCAAGTAAAGTTATCCCATTTGAAACACTTGAAGTAATATTATAATTTAATGGATGCATATCTTTAATTATATTGGTAATATTAAAAAACCCCGAACAGCACAGAAATGGAAAATCAGATTCCAAGAGTATTAAAACATTAAAATACTTGGCTAAATGACTCCCTTAAATATTAAAGTTGATTTTTCTCTAATCTTGAAACACTAATTAATTTAATGTGCATTAGAGAAAACTTGTTCAAATATTAAATTGGTTGATATCACAAATGCATAACTCATTAACATGACTCAGATTCATGACTCAATTAAAAAGGCAGAAATTTGATTTCATTAAAACAAAAATAAAATATGGAAGCAATTAGTGGCCACCAACTGGATATTATGAAATACAGATTTTGCTAGAGAGGCTTACTACCTGAAGATCGGAAGTCTGACCAAAAACGATAATGGTACTAGCCTATAAGATAAAGCTTCTGTAAGCATATGAATTACATGAGTTTAAAAAATTAGAGGTGCAAAAACTAGTTAATTTAACTTATATGGGTTAACAAGGAGCTAAGTGACAGTAGGGGTAACTGCAAATGGACCATCAGCTGTATGGAGCACAATAATTTCTGAGAAACTATTGACAGATCTGGCATTTGCATTTCTACAAAAATATTAAAAACTTGCAAAAACTTTGGTGAACGATATAACATCCGGATAACAATAACCATCAGGATAAGACTAATCTGGTTTTAAGTCCAATAAAAAATTAAGATGTTACTAAATGAAGAAATATGAATTGAATTCCTACATAGGGAAGAGATTACTGACAATAGTCTGATCTATACAGTAGGGCTGACTAAGTATAAAAGCTGCAACTGGAAATTCTGGCAAGAAAAAATTATCATAAGTAACAACTTATAAGTAATTAATTCAGAAAAAGAGAGAAATGGAAGCTCTTGTATGCCACAAGGATTGAAGATAGGACTTCTTTTTCTTTGCTGCAGAAAGTTGCGTGGAGGCTATTTGATAGGCAGCCAGTCTGGGCTGAAAACAGAGCAGATGGTGACAGCAGCTAAGAAGGATGTTTCATCTGCTTCTTGACACCGTAACCAGCAGGTCTGAGGACCATGTCTGTGCTGCAGCCACTGAGCAGCTCTGGGCTGGCACTGGGTTTTGTATTCACAGGCCTGCACTTTGGCAGAAGTTTCTGGTGCACTCCCTTACCCTTGTGTCAGCAAAATACAGGAGATAGTCAGGTACTGTCCTGCACTGCATTTTTCTTTAGGTACCAATATTGTACTGTGTAAAACTGTAAAAACAAAACTGAAAGTATCATTTCCCTTCTGTAGTTAAATAGCCTCTGTGGAATTTGAATACAGCCCTGGAGCTAGTCCTGTACCTACAGATACCCTTCCTAGAGCATGCTGGTGTAATGAATGCTACTATATAAAATTTATACTGCATAGATACCGGTACTGTTGCATGGTGTTATTCTGTCCAAGATGCAGGACTGCATTTGTCGAATTTCAGAAAATGTTTGTCAGCTGATTTCTTCAGCTTGTCAAGGTGACTCCAACAGCAGATGTATCATCCAGCACGACTGCTCCCTACATTTGGATATCATCTGTGAACTTGTGGCAGATACATGCTGTTCCATTGTCAAAGCCATCAATGGAGATGTTAAATAATACTGCTCCTAATATGAATGCCCAAGGAATACCACTTGTAAACAGACACCACGTAATTTTCAACCTGTTGCTCCAGCTTTTTGTTTTTACTCATTTTAATTCATCCAGCTAGTGAATTAAACTAATGGGTAAACCCACCTACCCTGTCTGTCTAGTTTAGCTTCAAAGATGTTGTAAGAGCAGAGACAAAAGCTTCCCATAGTGAAGGGCATCCACTTCTCTGCCCTCATCTTCAAATCCAGTCATTACAATGAAAAATGTAATGAGGTTGGTCAAGCACTGTTTGCAATTGCTAAATCCATACTTCTTTTTTCCCAATCACTTTCTTCTCTCTTATGTGCCTGTACATGGCTTACACAAGGATTTGCTCCTTAACCTCCACAAAGATGAAAGTAAAGCCAGGTGATCTCTATTTCTCCAGATCTTCCTCCTTGTCATCCTGGAAGATGACTGTGACAGTTACTTCTGCAGTCACTGGGAACTTCTGATCACTGTAACCTCTTGAAGAGGTAGGGAACAGCCTTGCAGGATATCAGTCACACTTCCTACTTGGCTCTGTGTTCAAGTTGCTTGAGTAATCCCTAACTCAGCCTTCCTCCAACACTGGTTAAATTCCACCAAACACATGGAAAGCCTGAGAACAAATTTTGCCAGTAAAAACTGCAATGTAAAAACCTCCACCTTTCTGACTCCTTAATTACTATTCACTTGGCCTTATTCTTCCTCTTGCTGCTTCCTTCATGTACTTCACCAACTTTTACTCTGGCTAGTCTTTAGTTTTTTAATCCAATCATTTCAGACTTGGACATTCCTTCTGTATTTATCCTGAACAGCCCATGCCTTCTTCTGTGTCCCACAGGATCCCTTTTTCCTATCTAAGCCCTGTCAGGAGCTCCCCATTCAGATAGCCTAGCCTCCTCACACCTGCATCGTGTCCTGCAGACAGAAGCTGATGCTTCTCATGGTTTGAGACTCACTCTCCTGGGATCCTTTTTCTTTCAAAGGAGCAGCTCCCAGGAGCTTGCACAACAATAATCTCCCTTTAAGTTCAGAGTTGATATCACTTCTTGTGTCTTTTGCTTTCCTTCTTCAAATCTTACGGCTTACTGAGACCAAACAATCCTGGTTCTTTTGTTATTAGAATCAACTAGGCAGAAATAAAAACAAATTTTATCATTCAACAAGCTTATTTAAAAAGAAGAAATTTTTTTTCATCTTGACATGTATCAATAAATTGATCCTCAGAATATACTACTGTAAATATTTTATTGTACTTCTATAATCTAGCATCCTTGACCTTCCCCACATTGGCCACTTGCCCAATGAAAAGACTAGTATAGTTCTCTTGGTGTTTCTACTTTAAACAATATAAAATAGGTGTCCATAAAGACTCTGCTGAATTCAGCAGAGTCCTGCTCATTTACACAAGATCTGTTCCAAGTATTGATTTGTGAACTCTTGAAATAATTCAGATACAGAGCTATTCTTTTGTGTCCCTGAGCCTCTCATTACTTGTGGTTTTTTGGCAGGTATTACAGTATCTGATTGGCCTTTGTCATTTGGACATACTTTAATATTGCCTCTAACAGATAGATTCTCTTCCAATGTCGGGCTTCCCAGGTTTTGGTTTTAAGCATCCTGCTCCATTACATAGATAAGACCTAGTATTTTGAGACAAGGCCTGAGGCAAAATAAAGATTTGTGGGTAGATGCAGAGTTCATAAAATGTGCACGTAGATAAAATGTGCTTATTTAGTGCACCTACTCATGTGCAATAGCTGTCTTTTAAAAAACACGACAGTTTAAGGTGTCAGCTTCTCCCTTGGGAGGCCATTTATCTGCCACGCAGAGCTGTGACTCTTACCTTGGGGACAGGTGACTTCATTCCCACCAGAGCTTTGTAATCCTGGTAAAATCTTCCTGAGTATTAATTGCCTCCTGCGCTAAGAATGGATGGCTCAGAGGCTAACACCAAGCCCAGTGCCACAACACCCTGTAATGGGCAGTGCAAATCCCAGCAGGAAGCACAGCATACCTGCAGAGCAGCCTCCCTGGGGATTTCCCTGCCTATCCCCGGGCAGGAGAGATGGATGCATGACAACTTGGGCTGAGTGTGAACAGGACGTGGTTGTAGATGATTTCAAGGCCCTTTACAAGGTAATGACTGTATTTCTGATTTCAACAACTAAATATGCATATGTTCTATTATCTTTTTCTGCTCTTGCTTTTTCTCTTGAAACACTATTGTGTTATACACACACATAACACACAACTACTACAAAATTTTTTACTGTGAATCCTGACAACTAAAAGATTTACAGTGGTCACTGCACAGAAACTTAGAGCAAAAGCTCTCATGTTTAGTAAGAAATTTGGAACTTCACTATACAAGCATAGGAAGTGTTATATTTTATATGTGTCTGTCTTGCCTTCAACTACCTGGTGGATCTTCAGATTCTTTCCAAGTAGTGTTCTGAGTCTCATGCCCATGCCTGCATATGGTACTGGAAAGGCCAGTGAACCATGGGTTTATACCAGGGAGTGGCCAAGACATGGCTAGTTTAAGGGACATGCCAAAAATTTCTGCTCTATTCCATTCCAAATGGCTGGAACTGGCATCACTTTTCTCTAGGCTTGGTTTCCCCATACACAAAATGAAATTAATAATTCCAGATTACCTCAGTAGGGCTATATGGCTAACCTATTGTTTATAAAATGTGTAAGCCTGTGGCAAATACTTTCACATGATTTTCTGAGGATAAGACAACACGCCTATAATGAGGGCTGGCACTCAGGCTTGTCGATCCAGAGTGTGCAGATCCACAACATATCCCCCCGGCAGAGCGAAAGGTGGAGTGTGAGCCAGGTCACGCTGGTTCAGGGGCCTTTATGTAACTCCTTTACCACAATTTTGTCCTCCACTCACCACATAGTTAAAGGGTATGAGCAGCACCATCGTTACCACCCATACTCACACAGCTACAACCTGGGACAGCACGATGGCACCCAGCTTGCATGACCAACGCCCTTCACCTGACTGCATTGCTAAAAGCAGCTTCTGCAGGGGACTATGCCCTACATTTCAGGCCATTACTAGCGCAGAAGCAAAGGTGCAAGATCATCCCTACAAACAGCTACACGCCTTCAGAAGGCTGACACACCCAGTGAAGTGGGTGCAGTAGCAGTGACACACACCTATGGAAAAGGCTGGATTTGGGAGTTAGTGACTTGCTGCAGATCTGACTATACATGTTGCTGTCATTTCAACACAGTGCCCTCAAAACATCAGCCCATAGTTTAGCATCGTCCTTCTCCAGCATGTACACATATGAAGCCCTCATTGCAAAAGCGTGCTTGCCACACCTCACAAATGATAGATGCTGCGACAGATATCACTGCAGATAAAAATCTTAGCTGTGTAAAAGTATGAGAAACCATGTAAGAAAAGTATCGTTAAGGCAGAGCGAGACAGTATATATACAGGTTTTTATCATCCTCACGTCTGTTGAACACTCATGTTTAAAAAGAAGCTGAAACGCAGGTAAAGCTATGAATGTATGTGTGCTGCTGGGTACACAACACTTCTCATGTACTGGATATACACATTAGTTTCATAGGTAGTGACATTTCCCACACAGGAATCAATTATAAATTAATCACTCAGAATGGTGCTGGGAAACACTGGACTAAGGCTCCTCTTCTGAACCAGTACCAAAGAGCAGCAGTTTAAGCTAAATTCAGCCCAGCACTGCGGGCCAACACTTCCAGTCTCTGCCCAGGCTGCAGTAAATGGGGTTAGTTCTACAGTTTAGAAAAAACCTCTAAATATAACAAACCTGAGTCAAATCACAGATGTATTTACTTGAGAGTAAAGCCTGATAGGGCTTGAGAGAAAGTTTCCCACCACTTCCCTCATCTTCTTCTTGGCACCAAATTTTTATGCAGAAAGATGAAGAAGAAATGTCAATATGTATAGAGAACCCTTTGGAAACAGAACTTGCATTTACTTCACTGGGAGAGCTCAGTCTGGCCCTTGACCATTTAGACTAGGATATTAAACATACTTTAATTCTCATATTTCTGTTAGAGCCACAGTAAAAATGGCTGATGTTCAAAACATGAAGTTGACACATATGAGAAATCCAATCCAGTGCTGGTGACAACAGCGAGGTGGAACCCTGTGGGAACTTACGTCAGAGGTAAGTTTTGGCCAAAGCCTGCACTGAGCATTAGCGTCCCTGGACATTTTCTGATGCATCACTCCAATATATTTGGTTTGGAAAAAATTCTTTTGATGAAGTTAAATGTATGAAAGGACAGATGGCACCTAGCAGATGGTTTAGAAAACAAAAGGCAGGATCTGTTTCAGATCCCATGGAAGCCTCTCTGTGCTGTGGAATACCTGTGTGCAGAGTTACCCCACCTCAAATTATGGAATTAACAGTATATTACGTAATTTAAAAAAAATTAATTAGTGCTGAAAGACACGTTGTTGGTTTTAATGTTATTATTTTAAAAAATTATGGTTGTATGAAAACAGCTTCTTTTAAGATTTTATAGTATAAAGCTGTCTTAAATCAGCCTCTCTGTTGAAGCAGGTAGCATTTGTACTATTGCATATGAATACACTTGAGCCTGTACTTGTTGATTCAAAGATCAAATGAGCTTTTTTTGGCTCAGCTAGCAGTCTTTATAAGGCATATCAACTTGAAAGTTTTAATGCAAGGAGCATAACAATTGGATAGGCTGTGCAAGAAAATCCCATTCACTGCAAATTAATGTGCTAATTTATTTAATCTTTTTCCCTCCTAAGACATTGATGGAATAAAATGAAAAAAAAATGAGAATTTGATAATTAAAGTAATTAAAACACATTTCTAAAGTTAAATGTGTTTTCAATATTTAAATTTGGTCATGCTCAACACATACAATACTTTATGTGCCTTCTTTACTGATAAGTGAATAGGTTTTCCCTTACCACATCATGTAACATTTAGATCTGTCAAATGTGTTGATTCAAGCAATTTTATGCTTTCTCGCCAGGTAAGTTCCTGGTTGTGGGATTCTCTTTGTATCAAGGCAGAGTTCTTTTACTGCTGTTTTTGTCTTTTTTTGAGCTGCCTGGAGGGATCACTGGTGGCGACATGCAAAGCTCTGACTGCTTTCTTCCTGCTACACTCCATAAATATTACCAAATATACCTGCATTATATTTTCCCCTTACAGCAATTTCATGGCTAACCTGAAGCAAAACCTGAGTGGGAATACTTTCAACTAGTGCAGAAGCAACTGCTGATTCATCAATCATTATGATAGCATATGCTTCACTGAAATTAATGAATAAATGCATTCTTACAAGCACGACTAAAGGCCCTGATCATCGGAACTCATAACTTTTCTACTGTTATTTGTTTGTTTCATGAAGAAGCAGAAAATGGCCTGAAACAGTTCTGAAATGAGATATCATTGGGGTTTTTTTACAAAAATATCTGGAAGAAATACAAACAGTTTGTATCTGGAACGGGAACTGGGAGGAGACTTTCCTAGAGCCACCTGTCCCACGATTTCCTTTTACCTTCTGCACCCTTCCCAAAGCACACAATTGCCTGCTGCCAGCACAAGCACCCTGGAGCGCTGGGCAAATGGCTGGAGCACAGCTGGAAATTCATGCGTGTGTTCCTCTAGGATCAGCTGCCACAGCTCTGCCCTTTCCTAGCAGAAATTTGCCCATCTGAGATGTCCAGGTTTTAGGAACAAGTAGATTACCAACTAGAAGATGACAACACTGGCTAAGTGATGATATTGAAAAATCATCATTTTCTGACTGTCATGCTGGAGATTTCTTTGGAGCATATTTTGATACTATGCCTTTGGATGCCTTCTTCCTTCTATTCTCTTTAAGTAGAAGACATGGTCTAAGCATTCCAAGGTAGCATATCCTGCTCGATGCACAAATGTAGTAAAGTAGCTGGGATGTGTTTGGAAGCCTCAGACACAGACTTAAACTTAAAAGCACCTCCACATATTTGCAGGCTGAAAGTTAAACTAATGAAAATAGTTAGTCATGAATTTGAGCATGTTTTTTAAAGGCAATCTCAAAGCACAGAGGAAGTTACTCTGGTTAGGTAGTTCATCTTTTCCTTGTTGTCCAATCTCTGCAACTCATTTGTGGCTCCTCTCAAGCCTAAATGGCTCTGTAAAATTATCTATGTACAATCATATTGCTAATATAAAGAATTTGCCATCAAGAAGAGTTACCTAATAAGAAATAGATGAAACAATAAATTGGATGACATAAACATTTTATAAACAATAGTTATTGGTGTCAGTTGTGCAAAAAAAAAGACTTCCACAGAATAAACAGGCATTCTAATAGAGAAGGAAGTATATATAAGCTATAATATAAATAATTATTAACAGCAATATGCATTCATATTGCTATTATGTCTCATTCCTTTTTTGTTCTTTGGTAGACTGTGGATCTTCACTCCTTGTGTTGGTGGCACTCTCCTAAGTCCACATCTTGCCCAACAGGGCAGGGGAGTGCGAACCTTTGTCATGTGATTCACTCCGCTCTGTTTCAAGCGTGTGGCCAACACAAAGGGCCACATACCAATTTGAGGATTATGACTCAATCTCCCGGTTTCCTTTTGATTTAAATGATAATGTTACAAAAAGTTCTGAAGCTGTGCTTTAGACAAAGCTAGCCACATATCAAGATACTAAGTGTCCGGTGGTTTCTCCTATTGGAGGCACAGGAAGCACAGCTAACACTACACTGTCTGCCTGCAACTTGAGAAGCAGGTTGGTGTTTGCCTTGTCCTTACCCAGTGACAGATCCATTTCAGAGCTCTCACCAGACCTTCTGCTAGGATTGGTGCCATCAAAATAAGGCATAATTCAAGCCACTGTAATTCATGAAGAATTTTGATCAACTGTTCTCATGTGAGAGAAGTAGCAGCTGTCCATAACATCCACATGTGATAACCTTGCTTCGCTCCAACTTTCAGCCGGCATTGAGGTAAGTTGGGCTTCCCGGTGCATCGAGGCCTCCAGGTGTTGACATAGCTCCTCTTCCTTCTCCCAGCACAGGTGATCCCTACTGCCAACCACCTGCTTTTGGTGCAGTGACTCTGCTTCCAGTGGAGTAACTAGTGATGGTCAGCATGCCTCTCCTGTCCACAGGGCTGGGATCGCAGCAGCCAGAGCAGTGCGGGAGCTAAGCCAGGGGCGACTCACCCAGGAGGAGGAGTGCGAGCTGTGCTTATCAAGACCAAGTGACAACAAGTGACA
>VWZV01010458.1:208929-229370 GCA_013397155.1 Irena cyanogastra
CCCCGCACCGCGCCGGGCGCCGCGCACCGATCCGGGAGCACCGAGCTGCGGAGCCGCGGCCGCCGCCGCCGCGCCGCCCCCCGCCTCCGCGCCCTCCACCCTGCCCGCGGGGCACGGGAGCCGGTGACGGGAGCGAGGCGGAGTCTGGAGGGAAGATACGGAGAGATAGAGATTTAAATCACATCCCCGGCTGTAGAAGGGGCAGCAGCAGCAGCAGCCCCGGCGCAGAGGCACGGACGCACGCGCCGAGACAGGTCTGCCGGCTCCGCCGCTGCTGCTGCTGCTCACCATGGGTGCCGCCGCCGCCGAGCCCCCCAGCGCCATGGGCCTGGTGTCCAGCGTGGTGAACGATACCCTCGAGTTCTACCGCTGGACTTGGAGCATCCGAGGTAACGCGCCAGGGCGGCCGCGGCCCCGCCATCGCCGTGCCCGGCGCCCCCCGCCCGCTGCCGCTGATGCGCAGCGGCTCAAAATGGCNGACATGGTCTAAGCATTCCAAGGTAGCATATCCTGCTCGATGCACAAATGTAGTAAAGTAGCTGGGATGTGTTTGGAAGCCTCAGACACAGACTTAAACTTAAAAGCACCTCCACATATTTGCAGGCTGAAAGTTAAACTAATGAAAATAGTTAGTCATGAATTTGAGCATGTTTTTTAAAGGCAATCTCAAAGCACAGAGGAAGTTACTCTGGTTAGGTAGTTCATCTTTTCCTTGTTGTCCAATCTCTGCAACTCATTTGTGGCTCCTCTCAAGCCTAAATGGCTCTGTAAAATTATCTATGTACAATCATATTGCTAATATAAAGAATTTGCCATCAAGAAGAGTTACCTAATAAGAAATAGATGAAACAATAAATTGGATGACATAAACATTTTATAAACAATAGTTATTGGTGTCAGTTGTGCAAAAAAAAAGACTTCCACAGAATAAACAGGCATTCTAATAGAGAAGGAAGTATATATAAGCTATAATATAAATAATTATTAACAGCAATATGTATTCATATTGCTATTATGTCTCATTCCTTTTTTGTTCTTTGGTAGACTGTGGATCTTCACTCCTTGTGTTGGTGGCACTCTCCTAAGTCCACATCTTGCCCAACAGGGCAGGGGAGTGCGAACCTTTGTCATGTGATTCACTCCGCTCTGTTTCAAGCGTGTGGCCAACACAAAGGGCCACATACCAATTTGAGGATTATGACTCAATCTCCCGGTTTCCTTTTGATTTAAATGATAATGTTACAAAAAGTTCTGAAGCTGTGCTTTAGACAAAGCTAGCCACATATCAAGATACTAAGTGTCCGGTGGTTTCTCCTATTGGAGGCACAGGAAGCACAGCTAACACTACACTGTCTGCCTGCAACTTGAGAAGCAGGTTGGTGTTTGCCTTGTCCTTACCCAGTGACAGATCCATTTCAGAGCTCTCACCAGACCTTCTGCTAGGATTGGTGCCATCAAAATAAGGCATAATTCAAGCCACTGTAATTCATGAAGAATTTTGATCAACTGTTCTCATGTGAGAGAAGTAGCAACTGTCCATAACATCCACATGTGATAACCTTGCTTCGCTCCAACTTTCAGCCGGCATTGAGGTAAGTTGGGCTTCCCGGTGCATCGAGGCCTCCAGGTGTTGACATAGCTCCTCTTCCTTCTCCCAGCACAGGTGATCCCTACTGCCAACCACCTGCTTTTGGTGCAGTGACTCTGCTTCCAGTGGAGTAACTAGTGATGGTCAGCATGCCTCTCCTGTCCACAGGGCTGGGATCGCAGCAGCCAGAGCAGTGCGGGAGCTAAGCCAGGGGCGACTCACCCAGGAGGAGGAGTGCGAGCTGTGCTTATCAAGACCAAGTGACAACAAGTGACAGAGGTGCTGCTGCACTGGAGGAGGGAGAGGCAGGCACCATCTGATCTGCTGCCTGCTAGGAGGAAAGCTTACAACTAGGTGGAGCAGGTCCCCTCCTGCCCCTCGCTCCCGAGGGTGTCGTGCAGCCATCTGCACTATGCAAGATCATGGGACAGACGAGCTGCCAAGAAGGAGATAAGAAACAAAGGGTGTGAGGAGCAGGTGGTGCCTTTACACCAGACAGAGGGTTTGCTGGGACTGAAACACAGGGTGCGGAATGGATGCTTCTCCTGCAGCACCCAGCAACACTCCAGGCAGCTGAATCCCTCTGCTCCATGAAGAGATCATAAAGGCCTTGGTCCAGGAGATAAGGGGAGGTGTGCGAAGGGCAGCTGGGTGGCACCTGGAGAAGGCTGGTCAGGGAAGTGCCACCAGGTGGTGGGGCAGGGAGGTAGCGACGTCCCGTTGCGGTTGCTGGTGTTATCCGTACTGGGAGGAGAAGGGATCTTAGCGGAGGCTCCTGGAAGCAGCAGAAGAGCCTCGATGCGTGCAGACGGAGGTAACGCCAGCACCACTCACGCCGGACTCTCGGCATGTCTGTCAAGGGGTAGCAGGAGTGGAAGAGAGAAGAAAAACCAAACTTATACAAAGAGAAAAGAAAGTAAATAGGAGCTGGCTGAAACATTCATTTCCCTCCCTTTCTGGTAAAAACATAAAAAATCCTATTTGAACACAAAAAGCCAGGCTGAGATAACAAGCGCCTCCTCGCCACCCCGCACGCCCTCCGATGGAGGAGGAGCGGGTCTCCGCGCCGCCCGCACCTGCTCCGGCCGGGGCCGCGGGNGAGGCACGGACGCACGCGCCGAGACAGGTCTGCCGGCTCCGCCGCTGCTGCTGCTGCTCACCATGGGTGCCGCCGCCGCCGAGCCCCCCAGCGCCATGGGCCTGGTGTCCAGCGTGGTGAACGATACCCTCGAGTTCTACCGCTGGACTTGGAGCATCCGAGGTAACGCGCCAGGGCGGCCGCGGCCCCGCCATCGCCGTGCCCGGCGCCCCCCGCCCGCTGCCGCTGATGCGCAGCGGCTCAAAATGGCTCCATCTCCCGGGAGACGCGGAGCGCGCTCCGACTCCCCGGGATGGGGCCGCGGCGGGGGCCAGACCCCCCCGCTCCCGCCTGCCCTCCTCGCCCCTCCGGGTGCGCTCGGTGCAGTGTTTGTTTATCTGCCATAATCCCGTGTAGCGGCCCGGGGTGCGCGGGGCATCGATCCGCGGCAAGGTGAGCGCGTCCCCCGGGCGCCCGCGGGTGGACGTAGCGAAATCCGCTTCCCAGAGCCGCGGTTCCTCCGGTTCTCTGCCGCCGCGGCGTGCCTTGGGGTTGTCATACGGGGATCTGATGTCGGAGGTAAGCGAGGCCCTCCGGTAAGTCGTGCCGGAGCTCAGGCGGTCTTTGGCTTCTGCGGCAGGTGGGAGCCCCGCGTCGGCATCGCGTGGAGTTCAGCAAAAGAAATGAGGAAATGGTTGTTACTGCCGGTGCAGCAGCTTTTAATTTTATATTAAATGTGTTTGGGTCAGTCCTGCTGTTTTCCGTTTTCAATATGCTCCACTCCTGTATTGGCACTCCACGACTGCAGTGTGGCAGATGCTGAAGGAAGAGTAAATGTCTTGGAATATGGAGAAGTGTGCGAAAGCAGCTCTCAGTGCTGGAACAGCAAATGAGGTGGTATCTTGCTGCAGTGACCGGTAGCTCTGGAAGTGTTATTGGTCAGCGTGAACGGTTCTGTCTCGTGTGTCAAATGAAAGGAGTCGCTTTCACAGTTGCTATTGTGAGTAGCCCCGGGCAGCTGACAGAAGGATCGTTTACTCTTCTGGAGGTTTTCTTCATTTTTTTTGTTGTCCACGCAGCGATGAGGCTTAGCTGTTTTGAAACACACAGAGCAAGACTGGAGTGCATGCAGCTGTGGATGTATTTCGTGGCAGAGTGATAGGTGAGAATGTGGGGCCTTCATTACAGACGGAAGCTCACTGCATCAGCAGTCTTTGCTTTTCCGCCCCCCCTCCCTTCTGCCATCTGTCAGATAATAAATTAATCTTATGTTATAGATGGAAGGAGCTCACTTTTTTCCACAATTTGCCTTTCCGTAACTTCTGGGTTTTGCTATATTTTAAAAATTGAGCCTGGATGCATATTTTTCTCTTCTGTTTTTAAAAACTGCCAGAATATGAGAGCAAATAAAAATGCTTGCAGCAGCACTGCATTGTAATCTACCAGTGTTTGCTCTCTGACTCTTGCAACATACAATTGTTCATAGACTGCCAGGTAACGAATGAAAGAGATGCTATTCTAGTCAATCAATAGCATTTTCAGATGGATAAAAAGATAGATGTGGGTACATAGTTGATAACCTTATATGTTACTTGATTTATTTGAGAAAATACTTCAAGTTCTGATGTATTTCCTGAACTTCAAAAATGTTATTTAAGTCTGTCAATAGACCATGTCTGTTGTAAGCAAAAACGACCAGAGAGGGGGGAAAAAAAGAAGAAAAAGCAAGTAAATGTGTAGAATGTAACAATAATAACTAACAGTGATACTACATGGAGCAAACTTTTTTCTTCTGCTTCTTTGGAGGATGTTAAGCAGTAGTAGGATGACATTGTTATTGCCTCTAAAATATGTGTAAGTCTTACTGATTTACTAATGGAAATTTTTTAATTTTTGCTTTAAGTTTGGTAGCGTTGCTGTTAAAGCAGGATTCCATTGTAATGAAGTAATCAGTCCTATCTTGTGGAGAGTTTCTTGTTCAGATTTTGGATTACAGCAGGTCCCTGCAAGGCTAGTTTTGGTAGAGCCTAAGTCACATGAAAAACACATTACAGTTCTTATTTATACCCAGTAGTATGTGGAACAAGGTTCTTCTGTAGTTTTTACGGTCAAGTAGGGATAGGTGAAACATGTAATATGTCCCATTGTAGTTACAAGGTAGCTCAGGATAAGGAAGTGTTGTTCATGAGGCAATGCTGTGTGGCTGTTCAGTGAAATAATTTTTAATACCCTAATTTCTGCAAGAATACCTGCTCGGTTGGCTGCTTTTCTGAGTGTTTCTTTGTTCAGACAAAAATAATTGTTTCCATTTCCCATCTCTGAGTGAATATACAGCATCCTTCCAGTACTTAAAAGGGGTGCGACATGAGAGCAGGAGACAAGGGCATGTAGTGATGGGACAAGGTAATGGCTTCACACTAAAAGAGAGTAGGTTTAGATATTAGGAACAAAATTCTCTCCTGCAGGGGTGATGAGGCACAGGAACAGGTTGTCCAGGGAACTTGTGAATGCCCCATCCCTGGGATTGTTCAAGGCCAGTTTGGATGAGGATCTGAAATTCTAGTGGAAGGAGTGTCTGCCCATGGCAGAGTGGTTGGAATTAGATGATCTTTAAGGTCTCTTCCAACCCAAACCATTCTATGATATGTTAAAATTGTGAATTCAGCACTGTTATGAATTCATGCAATTCACCTTTGTGTTAAGAGCTATGACAGTGATGTTGCTCAACAGAAAACACAAATTATGGCATGCAAGACCATTGCCTAATGTTCAATATCATTAAATAAAAAACTATACCACGCAGCAAAGTTGCTCAACAAATGATGCTATGCAATAGCATTACACAATAAATCATACTGAAACACTACTACACAGCAAAATTACACAACAAAATGTGAAGAAATTTTATTCCCACTACTACTCCTACACTTATTCTCTCCATTTCCCACTTCCATTTTTTATTGAACACCTGTGTGTCTTTAGCCCTGTTCTCTTTATTCAGCAAGATTATCTTGCCAGCAGGTGTTTTTTCCTGCTGCCTCGGACTCCTGTGACGAGACTTGTGTAGAACTGTGCCAGAGCATCCCACTGAGTCTTGTGCTGCTTTATTTTTGTACATTAAAGATTTGATCATTTTCCTCCCCTGCTTTGTGCTATTTAAAAAGCAACTGACCTTTTCTGAGACCAAAAAAACCCCAAAAGACCAAGTATATAATGAGCCTAAATGGATTTTGAGTTGATGTTACGATTTCTTTTAGCATTAAGCGTGCCGTCTAAAGCTGATTTGTTTGTGGTTTTGGTTTTTCAAGTCTTGCATTTGGGAATAATAGCAGTGTTCTCTGACTTTTCCCCCAAATATATTATCAGATACATTTTCAGCATTAGCTTAAAGCTTTTGCTTTTTCATTTGTTGAAAGACTACTTTTTTTCCTCTCCTCCCTTGACTACTTTTTGGACCCGTTTCATGAAAGCCCAAAATCCATTGTCACCATATATTCACCTAGAAGGCTGAAGGACATAATTTAGGAAGCCACAATCTTCAAGAAGAGATAGAAAGGTCAAAAACATGTTCTTAGCAGTCATCAAGAGAAAAATAAGAAAGGTGGTCAGAGGAGCAGTTACTATCAGGAAATATGATCTTGGAATTCCATGCCCTTATTTCTGTAAGGGCATGGGACCAGTTCCATGTAGTTGCTAGGGCAGGGCTTCCTTCTTTCTCTCAGCTCGAGTAGCTGGTTGGGGTTGGATTTGCCAGGAAGGATTAAGGGTATGATTAGATGACTGAGCAAATGACTTAAAGGGAGGTTCCAGGCTGAGTCCAGGGGAACTATTAAGATGAATAACTCAGGACACAATCCAGGAAAGAAGAGTGTGGAAATCTCAAAACGTGAATGAAGAGACCATTGTCAGCTGGGGAGGGGGAATAGGAGACTGTGGCTTGAAAAGAAGATTCGTGAAACACTGTACAAAAATATTTATTTAGAGGAGCTACGTAATTTGAATGTACTGATCTAAGGAACTGAAAGCTTTACTGATTTTGGGTGAGAATGATTGATTGTTCTTGGAGCTCAAGAGTTTAAAGGAGGCAGGGCCATGCCAGGCCACGTGGGACTGCTTTGGAACAGCAACTATTTACAGCTGTTGCAGTTAATAAGATTACAGACTTTTTCCATCAGTAGGAAAGGAGAGAGATGCAAACTTTCACTTTAGTGGTAGGGTAGTGTTCTATCTAGGATCTTGTTCAGGAGCGACATCAATTGTGGCTTTTATCAGTTGAGTCAGAAGTGTAAGGGCTTGAGGATGGTGAAGATGGGAAACTTACAGCTCCTTGCCTAAAAGGTGAACCAGTGGAGCAGCTTCCTTGAGAACACCCATTGCCATGAACACTTTTGCTAGGAGATCTTGGAACTAATTTAGAATTGCCCAGGAAGTTCAGGTTCATTTTCTTTTTCAGACCAGGGAACAGAACCAGAACAAAACACATTTCTTCTTCTCTTGCACCTTCCCCCATGGAGAACCCAAGTATGACCAAAGGATTCTGAGTGTTTATGCTTGAGAAAAGTTCACTGGCAGAGCACTCTGAGTGCAACTAGTCCCTTGTAGCTGAGGATTTGTGCCAAAGCTGGAGGCAAGTAGAACTGCAGTGGAGGTGCTTCAGAGGGTGATGATGGGGAAAGAGAACGAAGGGTGAGATTAAGGTTCATGAAGTCTGTTTCACAGAAACAAAGCAGAACGTGTTCCTAAACTTTCAGAGGGCTGGCTGAGCATCATATTTGGTGATTTGGCACAATATTTGTCTTGCAGATACAATATTCTTCTCAAGGGAACGGTTTTTTCAGTCTGTGGCCATGACTGGGTAAAACACAAGGATTAGACAGGGAGAAAGAGGGAGAAGTGGAAAAGCTGTCTAACTGGGCTGGCTGTCTTATGGCAGAAACACAAAGAGAAAACCTGTGGCAGAGGCAGCACTTGGAGAAACTGATTCTGGAAGTAAAGAATGTTAATGCCTAGATCATATGAGACTGCTGTCAACTAAACTGAGCCATAGGAGCATCCCAGTTTATTTTATTCATTTGACATTTAATTGCCAGGTAGTGAAGGGATGGAATTTATTAGTGAAGAAAAAAAAAAAAAGCTTGATATTGAAGGCAATTTGCTGGGTGTTTGAGAGAAATTCTACCCCCTTTTCATCATCAGGAGATTTTATCAGATTGTACAACTCAAAAGACATAATCAGAACTAGACAGATACCAAGCATTTTTGGAAATGGAAGCATCATTCAGAAAAGTGCATTAGTGAAGGGGAAATGTCTGCTTAGAGATCTTGGATCACTGAGCTTCAAGACCTTGGTCATGAGGGAGTAGCATCAAGCAAATTTAACTCTATGGATGAGAAGCTGAGTTATGAGTGGAAGACTTCTCTTTCCTAAAATGAAGGAGGTGAAGTTGTAGGGATGATATGCAAATCTCAGCTCCAGCAAATAAATGAAACAGAAAAAAACCTTCAAAGAGCACCAGCAAGAATGTGATACAAACTTCTCTTTGAACACTCATCAACATATTCCAGAAGGAAAAATGAAATGTGTGGACAAAATGACAAGAACATAACTGAATGTTTGAAAATTTGTTCTAAAACTGTGTAGGTAGCGTGTCTTGAAGTCTTTGAAGGAAATAAGTTGTTATGAATACTCTTAAAGGAGAATCCATGGGAAAAGATCAGGAAACGGCTGTATACAGAATTTAACCAAGCTGATTGCATGACCTTAGTACCTACTGCAGAAGGCCAAGTGACTAAATGTATAAAATTCAGCACATAGCAGATTGCTGTTGCAGAGTTCTCAGCAAACCATGTTTCTCAGCTGAGGCATCATGAGGTGCAAATCAGTATGTGGTCCTGGAGCCCCATACTGCAACCAGAGGTGAAGAATTCTTTGGAAGTTGAAAAATCCTTGCCATGAAGCAGATGCAGTCATCCTGGAGACTCCACTGATTACGTAGATTGATCAAGGATCATGGCTGAGCTCTGGTTCATAGGTAACTATCTCTAGTTGGAGCACCTTGACTAGGAGTGTTCATAGTTGTCACCCTGCATTTATGCTCTGCTCAGGGTGAAGAGGCCTGTGGCAGGGCTGTGGTTATAGATACAAACAGCCAGAAGAGGTTGTATTCAAGGCAGCTATGCTATGATGTCCTCTGCAACCAGGGGAGAGTGTCAAAGGCTGCATAAGGACAGGTAGTAGAAGAAGCTTAGGGAACACAAGAGGTAGTTGCTTTTAAGGTCTTGTAGATCAGGAGTCAGGAGGAATGGGTGAGGCAAGACTCCACTTTTTCCTGTGCCAGTCCAGACAAGTTTTTGGAGTTCCTTGATTGAATAGGAGAGCATTTAGATAAAAGGTGAATGAATGAGAAGACTCCAAACAGATGTGGAGAGGACTTTGAGAGGAAGAACTTGCTAGGATGCAAGGCTGAGGGGGGAGAGGAGGCTGTTGTGTGTACTGAAAAGTTTTTTGAGGTAAGGCAAGTGGGGTTGAATGAATGCCTGAATGGCCTGAAAAACTGGAGCTAAATGAGAGTTCATTTATCTAAAAAGAATCGACCATTAAAAGAATGACAGCTTTGGCTTTTAAAGAGTGTTGATATGAGTGGAGTGTTCTTGGAGCACAGAAGTTGTGACAGGGTGATTTTACGGACAGATCTGATCCATAAGGTAGGACTTCTCTGACTAGTAAATATGTGACAGGGCTTTGCTTTCTCAAGCTGTATTTGGAAACCAAGTTGGAGCTACCACTGCACTTCATAAGGAACTCTTTGAGTGGGACTGTCTGCCTGACACCTCATTTAGGAGGATGTAGATGCTGAATACAGTTACTGGATCTTGTGTGGTGACAAGTGGGTACAACTATGCTCAGTGTTGTCAAACTCAAGTGCTTCTGAGTGTATGAACTTCAAAGTCTTGTGGAATTTTAAGGATGTAAATGAAGGCAGCTCTGAAATTCAGGCTTGGCAAATACTTAGGTGTTAGCCCTGTTGGGATTCTGAGTACTGCACCCTAGCTAGTAGGCAAAGCAATAAGTAGCTGCAAGGCAAGCCTGGAGCGTGTGAAGTGGTTTGTATTAACTCCTTTTGTGTGTGCTTGGATCTCAAGATAAGCATGAGCTAGATTACCTTTCTCTCATGGAAGGTGAGGGAGAATAAGCTACCTCAGTTTAGCTTGCATTTGATGCAAGATAGTGATGCCTGTGGGCATCAATTTCTCTTTGTTTTGTTTTGCTTGTGTTCCTGCAACTCAACTTCTTTCTTTAGTTACTTGAATATTTTCAGTGGTTTGATCCTTAACTCCTGTCCTGGAGTGTTCACTCTCCCTCTGGCATTGTGTCTGCTTGTACCATGGGATTCTTCCCTTTTATTGTGTTTGCATGGCAAGATTTTGGTACTAGGGGGCTATGCTAGAAGCTTCCCCCATCCAACAGAGCCAATGCCAGCCCATTCCAAGATGGGCCCGCCGCTGGCCAAGGCTGAGCCGATCAGTGATGGTAATAAAATCTCTGTGACAACAATCACACCATCAAAAGCAGCATGGCCAGCAGATTGAGGCAGGTGAGTCTGTCCCTCTACTCCACTTTTGTGAGACCCCACCTTAAATACGGCTTCCACCCCTGGGGTCCCCAGTGCAAAAAGGACAATGACCTATTGGAGCAAATCTAGAGCAGGACCACCAAGTTGATTAGAGGGATGGAGCACTTCTCCTGTGAGGAAAGGCTAGGAGAATTGGAATTGCTCAGCCTGGAAAGGAGAAGGCTTTGGGGTGACCTAATTGTGTCCTGCCAGTATCTGAAAGGAGCCTACAAGAAAATTGGAAAGAAACTTTTTACAAGGTCATATAGTGAGAGGATGAGGGGAAATGGCTTCAAACTGAAAGAGTGGAGGTTTAGACTAGAATTGTTAGGGAAAAATTCTTTATTCTGAAAATGATGAGATGGTGGAACAGATTGTCCAGAGAAGCTGTGGATGCCCCATTCCTGAGAATGTTTAAAGCCAGGTTGGATGGAGCTCTAAACAGCCCAGTCTAGTGGAAGATGTCCTTGTTTATGGCAGAGTTGTTTGAAGTGGATGATCTTTAATGTCCCTTCCAAACCAGGCCATTCTATGACTCTACAATAATATATTTAAGAAGAGGGAAAAAAAAAACTGGCACAGAAGTAATTGCAGCCAGAGAAGAGAGGAGTGAGAATATGTGAGACAAACCACTCTGCAGACATGGAGGTCAGGGAAGGAAGGCAAGGAGGTGCTCCAGGCACTGGAGCAGAGATTCCTGTACAGCCCATGGGAAAGACCATGGTGGGAAAGACCTGTGCCCCTGATGCCTGTGGAGGTCCATAGGGCTGCAGAGATCCATCTGCAGCCTGTGGGGGGGCCTCACACCAGAGCAGGTGGATGCCATAAGAAGGCTGTGACCCTATGGGAAGCCTGTGCTGGAGCAGGCTCCTGGCAGGAAGGATCCCACACTGGACCAGTTTGTGAAGAGCTGCATTCTGTGAGAAGGACTCAGGCTGGAGAATTTCATAGAGGACTGTCTCCTGTAGGATCAACCTGATGCTGGAGCCAGGGAAAGATTCCTCCTCCTAAGGAAGAAGCAGCATCAGAAACAACATGTGGTGAACTGACTGTAATCTCTATTCCCCATCTCCCATTGCCACTGCAGGGAGAAGGTAGCAAATCAGGAGTCAAGTTAAACCTAGGAAGGAGAGAGGGTTTGGGAGAAAAGTGCTTTTCAGGTTTGTTCTACTTCTCATTATGCAACTCAGATTTTGATTGGTAATAAATTTAAGTAATTTCCCCAAGTCACATCTGTTTTGCCCATGACAGCAATCAGTTTGTGACCTCTCCCTGTCCTTATCACTACAACTCCCTGAAAGGTGATTGTAGTTGGCTGGGGGTTGGTCTCTTTCTCAGGCAGCAACTGACAGAATGAGAGGACACAGTCTTAAGCTGTGCCATGGGAAAGATGGGTTGGGTGTTAGGAAGAGGTTTTTTATGGAAAGAGTGATAAAGTTCTGGAATGGCCTGCCCGGGAGGTGGTGGAGTCACCATCCCTGGATGTGTTTAAAAAAAGACTGAATGTGACACTCTGTGCTGTGGTTTAGTTGAAGTGTTAGGGCGTGGATTGGACTCGATGATCTTGAAGGTCTCTTTCATCCTAGTGATTCTGATTAACTCATGAGCTTTTTCTTCTATTTTCTCTAACCTATCCAGCTGAGAGGGGAGTGATAGAGCAGCTTTGGTGGGTACCCTGCCTTCAGACACGGTCAAACCACCACATCCCTAGTTTCACTTTCTGTTTCAGCATAATCATGAACTCTTGACTGTTTGATTTGTTGCCATCGTATTTTCCTATTCCTCTTACCTATTTCTGCTATATCTAAAAAGTATCTTCTTCCAGCTCTTGCAGGTGTTGTGCTTAGTTTACATGCTTTACTGTGGTGTTCTTCTATTTTCTTTTTTATCTGTTCATAGATATTATCTCCTTGATTCCTTCTCCCAGTTATGACCAATAAGAAAAATTGTTTTCTTGCTTTCTAAGTGTTCCTAGAATATTGCTGAAAGAAGTCAATTTGTAACCCATGTCTTTCACTTTTTCTGTTGAGCCAACAGCTCTTCTCTCTGACGTGATTTTATGTCCTTCTATTCTTAGAACATCATTGTAACACCTTGTTTTTAAATGGTTTGAGTTAACATAAACAAATAAAGGGAAAGTAATGAGTAGTTAAATTGACTAGCTGGGCTGTAAATAGGAGACTTCATAATCATATTTTCTACAGTTTGATATTTAGTGGTTTACCAGGAACAGGTGTGCCCAATAGAAATACTCACATACAGAGACCCTAAAATGCTTTGATAATTAGGTCAGGTTTTTTCCTACTCTGTCCAATCTCCATTTCAGTGATCCCTGAATTTTTTACCATGAGTGAGAAACTTCATTGCAGAAATGATTAGTGAAGCTCGGGGCCCATGTGTTACCATGGAAAAGTAACACGACTGTGGAAGTGAAAAGACTCAGTTGTAGCAGTCGTTTGGACATGGACATTATGTAGCTTCAAACTTATGATTTTGTTACTGTGTGCTTAGTGAGTGAAAGATTCAGACACTGATCATTCTTTTCATCATTTTTTGGTTAAGAACATTTTGTCATTCAGTTCATATTTTGAAAATCAGCGTTTCAAAACTAGTCTTTTTTGTGTGTGTGTTTGGTTCCTCACCCCTGATCTGTCATTTCTGCTGATGTTAAAGGGATGTTGAGGAATTAAGTTCTAAATGTTTTAGAGTTTTGTTTTTCCTTAGAGTCTTTGACTGATGTATTTGTGTTAAGCTAACAGAAGAACTAATGTATCTCACAGCTGTAAATTTACTTCTGCCTCTGAACTTTGAAGAGCTAATGCATTTCAGTAACTCCTTTTGTAGTTTTTAATCAAAACAAAATTCTCATCTCATTCATCCTTCTGTAAAACCAAAGTGGTGAGGAGCATCCTTGTGATAATGCAAACAGAAAAAGCAGGTAGTTTATCAGAGAGCTTTCTATGCTGCTTCTTGCAAATTTTCTCCTGTAACCTGTAATCTATTATTCTTAGATTTCACTTGCTATTGCTGGTTTTCATACATGCTCAAGCACTGCATTTAAAAGTCTCTAAATGTTCATCTACAACCCCAAATAACTATGTTACGAGAGCATCAATGTAAGCTGTTTATATTTGCTGTGTAGTTAAGCATCACTATCTTTCTGGTGTGTTAGCACATTAGCCCTCTATCAGTGCTGAGTTTACTGTGTTGTGTATCCTGAGTATGTAGCACTTGACTCTACAGTGGATAAGACCTTGCAGAGTTATTCTTGAACTGATATTAATAATCTTTCACATTTTTCAATGAACTTACATTTAAACCGAAGGAATCCAGTAACAATATCTGTCTTTGGAGAAGATCATCATACCCTATGATCATCTCCTTTAGCATTATAAAACTCTGGGTGGGCCAATAGACTAATCTGTTATTTCAACATTGAATGTGCATAAATCCTGTGTTTGTATTACAGCTTACTGATACTCCTACAACTATTTTCATAGTGCCAAACCCCAGCACTTTTGTGTGGAGTAATGACATGTCAGGTCTGAGTGCTGAGAAACAGTTTCATCAAAAACCACAAAAGTTTGAATAAAAGTTTCAGTAGAAGAAAAACTTCATGAAGTATGTTTTGTGCAGTACTTTTATTGTTTTAGAAATACAGAGACATACGCTGGATCATAAAGTCTGCAACTAGTTTATAAAATTACATTGTGTGGTAGGGTTGGGGGTTTTGTATGCTTTCATCTGTTTACTCCATAACTTACAATATTTAAGAAAAAGCATGCAGGCATCACTGCATTGGGAAAGCATCTTGCATTTGTGATGTTTGGAAAAGAAGATTTTGCAACCAGAAAAATACTTCATGCCTCGAGGGCTTGTATCTTGTGTATCTTGTGTAAGCTTCAATGAGGATTATGTTTTTATTATTACTTGAAGCAGAGTATTTATACTGTCCTCACAAGTAATCATAATCAATGGAGGAGATAAATATAATTTGAGCAAGGTAATCTCTTTGGACGTGAAAATCCTGAGACTTGATGGTAAATTGCCATATGTCCTGAACTTCATAGTAATTCCATTATTATCCTTGTCTCGAAACACATGTATAATGTAATTGCTGTAGATAGGCACAAAGACAATATGGTATTCATGACTAACTGATAGGAGTCCTGAGAAGGCTGGAATGCCGGTCAGAATAACAGGAAGGCTGGTTGGAATACATATGGCCTTTTAACAGCAAATTGGGATTTGGCCTTCCTGTTACTTTAATGGGAGTTTATGAAGCACATACACATTACACAGGTGTTCATTAGCTGCAGGAGATGTTGCTTTTAGCTGTGTGGCATCTTGATTTTATGTTGCTGCATACAGCTTTAAAGAAGACTAAGCAGTCAGTTACAAAGCCCTGAAATTCAAAACAAACCCACAACTGGTTATGGGTGGTACCTGTTAGTCTTGCCTTGCAGCCCTCTATGTTTTGGGGTAGGCATCTCTCATTTCTGACCACAACAGGATTTTGTACAGCAAACTTAGAATATGTGGGTTTCATTGTTTTGATTTTTGAGGTATGTGCTCTCATTATTCATTGTGCTTGAGGCTGAATACTCTTATTCTTGCACCTTAGTTTTATGTTTTAGGGCTTGTTAAAATGACAATACTTTGACATAAAATTTTGATGTCTTTTGTTCCTGACCCAAACAAATTAGTTTGTTCCTGACTAGTGAAAGCTTAAGGATAGACAAAATACTTAACTCAGATTTTTAGGTTTATTATAAAAGATTTTTTAAAAAACCCAAAAAACCACTTGCTTTCTCTCTACCAATCTACTAATTAATTAAAAAAAAAAAACTTGCTTAAACCAGATAAGGTGTTACACTTTTTTCCCAGGTTTTGGGAGCCTTTGTCCATATAGCATCCTGTGCATGTCATCCTTAGCTTTACCAATACCATACATGGGAAGAAATTCTTCACTGAGAACATGGTGAGGCACTGGACCAGGATGCCCAGAGAAGCTGTGGATGCCCCATCTCTGGAAGTGTTTAAGGCCGGGTTGGATAGGGCTCTGACCAACCTCTAGTGGGAGGTGTCCCTGCTTATGACAGAATAGTTTGAAGTGGATGATCTTTAAGGTGTCTTCCAACCCAAGCCATTCTATGATCCTCTGATACTCACATCTTTGTTTTCTTGCCTGTTATTACCACCACTGATACTGTGACATTATGATAATACAGAATTTTTTGTGAGTCAAAGCAGCAGGGTTCCTGAGAAACCAGTGCGCTGCCGATTTAAGTGTTTGTAGAGTATACAGAGATAAGCCATGAAGATGATTCTATGATTGGAAAATGTGCCTTCAGGTGAATGAGATGAAGTGGTCCTTTAAGGAAAATTAAGAAAAAAGGCAACTAGTGAGTGACCTGATAACTGTTCAAAACTACCCAAATGAGGAAGGAAAAAAATGATGGGTCTAGAAAAGAAGATTATAGTGAACTAGTTAAAGTTTAATCCTAATTTCTTTGTCTGTAGAGAGCAACTTTATGCTAGTTAACATTTTACAGCAAGCTGCTATATGTTCTACTGGGCTTGCTGCCTCTGAAAAGACATATGCTGTACTAAAATGGGAAATTCTTCTATGAAAGATCTCTTAGCTTGTACGTGTGTTAATGGAAGCTTCATGGCCTTTGCTTTCTAGATGATACTGGATTCTTCCTGAGTTAGGTACAGGTATCTTTGACCCTGTCAAACTCCTTAGAAATACCCAGAGTGCCGGAAGACTGCAGACATTGCCGAGTATGATAGATAAGAAAGAAGTGTAAACTGGCCATTCCTTTTGTCCCAGTCATTTTGCTTTCCTGCAGCAGTCTGTCTGCACAATCCCTCCTAAGAAGACATGGACTTTTCTTTTGCCTGAAATATGGATGAGGCTATGGGGATATTGTTTTAGTTCATGCAGTAGCTTCAACCTGCTATTACAGAATTTCTCATTAAAGAAAATTTATAAACTGAGATTATTAGCAACAGGACAAGAGGAAATGGCCTGAAGCTGTGCGGGACGAGGTTCAGATTGGACATCAGGAAAAATTTCTTAACTGGTCAGGGTGGTTAGATGTTGGAATGGGCTGCCCCTGGAAGTGGTGGAGTCACCATCCCTGGAGGTGTTCTAGAAATGACTGAACATGGCATTTAGGTGCTGTGGTTTAATTGACATGGTGGTGTTCAGTCATAGGATGGACTAGATGATCCTGAAGGTCTTTTCCAACTTTAATGATTCTGTAATTCCACTAATTGAGGATTAGGGTGCAATTTGTGCAACGAATAATCAATGGCAAAGCAAGTAAGTTAATTCATGCAATGACAACCTAAAAGAAAAATTAATTTGGGGCCATATGAACAGCTCTATTAAAATAATAGTAAATGAATAGAAAGTTTTTAATTCTACAGATTTACCATCCAAAAATATATGGCCTCTCAATTTTCACTCTGCAATGCTGCTTCATTATCAGTCTTCAGTCTCAAACTGTGCAGCCCATGTAATCATGTACTGTTTTAAAGGCTAATTTTATAGCTTTAGCTGTTGTTTTTCTGAGGTGTTAGTTAGTCAGAGACTGAGCTTTTTTCTTGGAATTTTTACAAACTGCTAACAGTAAATGTACTTTTAAATTATTCTGATGTATTACTCAGTTTAGTTTAAAAGCATAGGGACTAATCAGGTAGATGCTTATTGAAGTCTACTTTCAACAGATCCAGTCTGCAGTGGTTGTGTAGCCAGAGTGAATCTTATATTCACTTGTAAATATTTTATTAGAAATACTGAATCAGTATTTCTAATAAAAATGTTGGAGAGAAGTATATTGTATATTGTATGTTTATATTTATATTGTATTGTATATTTATCTGTAGCCAGAAGGAAAAAGGGGAGGGAGGGCATCACTAAAGGAATAAAATCTCTGAAGGAATCTAGTGTGAAAACTTTGTAAGCATGTTAAGGTGTGTGAAGTTGTGTTTCTCCCCTGTTTTTTTATATGATGCGTGCTTTCATTTTGTAATTATTTCAAAATGAAATATAGTGGTGTGGAACTAACAAGATGTGGGAAATTCTTAGATGATTAAAATACTCTGGTTCATGGAACAGTACTCCAGTTAGGTAATCATGCTTTGCCTTCCTTATATGTTGGAGTTAAAATCTGATTTGTTTAAAGAAACCTTTCTTAAACTTGAGGCTGGCTTTGAGAGTGCTTTTGTTAAAATAAAGGTGATCTGCAGAGAGCTCTGACAGAACCACTTTTAAATGCTTGCTGTCATTTCTGCGGTGTCTTTAGAAATGTAATCGGACAGATGGATGTGCTGGATTGGCACTGTAAGTGTCTTTGCGCTGAGAATAGTATCAATAGCTATTAATAACTTGGAAAGTCTCTCCAGATAAATTAGTCAGTAGAGACCTTATAGCTAAGGAATACATAGGTTGTTAAACTAAAGATTTTCTTGGTATTTATTTTGAACCTAACATGAACACAGGGAGTTGCAATAATCATGTATTCTAGTAATGTAATATTTTCTCTAAAACTGATTTTAAAAGCGAAGATAATCACCATTGTACTGTTTCAAGATCTCTCTAGGTGAATATCAAAGTGACTGTGCTATGCATTTGTTTGCTTATTTTTAAAGTTTATACTTCTTGGGGAAAGAAGAAAATTGATCATAGGCTAAGTAAAATGCAGGAAATTGGACCATCTAAAATCTTCTCTATCAGAAAGGAAATGCTGAACCATGTTTAATAGAAATGCTTGCATATTAAAACAATTACAGTATGTTTCTCAAAAATTTCTTGTGATTTTTAATTGTAGAACACCATCACTGCAGCCTTACTTATTGAAATTCATCTTCACTTTCCATCTATATTTCAGTATAGGTTAATTATGTCCTCTTTGGACATTGCCAGGCAGGATAATCAGTCCATTTCACTGGTCCTGCTCTTCTTCTTGATTTGAAGGAAGAAATCAAAGGGATTTATGTGTGTATTTCTTGTTAATTTCCCCACAAAAAGAATTACATCCTGCAAAGGTAGGTAGCTCAGGGCAATTTCAATTATTTTATATATATAAATTATAATATATATACTTACATATATATATACATATAAATATATACATGTAAGTTCTTCTGGGTTTTGTCTTTGCAACTTTAGAGTGTATATATACAAAATGACAGGAAAGCCTTGTGTATATGCATATTTCCTACTATTTCCTTACATAACAGTTATTTTCTATCAAGAACATGATAGTAGATGCCTTAGCCTAGGCTGGATTCATTTTTGCTATGAAGTGCAACCCAAAGTATTTGTCCTAAAACTTTTCCCACCTTACCAGAAGAACACTGTACTACAGGCTGTGCCATCACAGCAGACATTTTATTTGTGATCGAATTAGAATCTGGGTCTTGGGATTTGAAAGACAAACGCATTAATCCCCTGAAAGATTCAGTCAATCTCTGTCAATTCCAATCAGGTAAAGGCATTGGTCTTTTTGCTTCACAGCAGTTGGAGGGATTTTTTTAATTCAGGGAGCTGGCCTTTTTATTTCAAGCTTATTTCATCTTTGAGGTAAAAATGTCCCTATTCCGTGTGAAATACTGCAGGATTTAACATACTCGTATGTCCCCTTAAGCTACCACAGTTCTCTGTAATTTGCAGGAATCTTTTATGGTCATCAGCACCAGCTAGTAAGTAGGACACAAAATTATGCTGGTTTTGCTAAAACAGGTTGGGGAATGGGAGGGAGGAAGGTGTTGCAGTAGCTTGGAATGTTTGTCACTTGAGCAGATGACTTAAGATAGTGAATTTATCTTTGAAAGAGACCATCTGAAGAGAAGTTTGGAGCAAGGGTCTGCATTTTGCTGGGTTTTCTGTGTAGAACATGAACAAGCAGGCTTGCCAGGTAAACTGAAATGAAATTGGTTTTGTACTACCTTCTGTGCAATAAGAATGGAGTTGATTTATGATGCAACAAGTTATTTTGCATTATCCACGAGAGATCCTGTGATGAAAAAGTTCAGGGATTAATAGTATCACGTTTTCTGATGCCACAGTCCTAGTTAAAAAAAATCATATGCAGAAGCTCCTAGATGCCCTTAAAATAAACATAAGGTGGTGTTTGTAGTTAGCCCAGTAGAATAGAAGCTTCTACTGTATTGGCCAGGATGTACTCCAGAACTGAATTGCCTACCATGTTCCCTCTCATAAAAGCATTTTGTATTTGTAATTACTTGTCCTGGGAGAGGTCAGGTCCCTAAAATGGCAATGCTAAATTCCCTGGGCAGTGCATTACAAGATTTGTGTCAGTAATATATGTTTTTCCTGTAAATACCTTAAGACTTCTCTGAGATATGTTGGCTCACTGTCCAAAAACCCTTTGGAGAGGGCAAGTAACAGGCTGAGACCATGGTATGTGAGAGTAATGGCAGCTTCTCAGGTGTTCTTATGTAGTTGGCAGAGTTAATGAAGTATATCTCTTGGTTTTCTCCAGTGAAGTTCTTCAGTTTATAGTATTTGTGGAAACAAGGTGGGAGAATTGTTTACAGTGCTGATGGGGTGTGAGGCAAAGCCTACTTGCATCTGGGTTTTAATATAAGTTGTCCCTTTTTCTTTCCTTTCACCCTCTAGTGAATCCTCACTCTTCCATCTAAAAGTGCAGAAATCTTTGTCTCCTGACATGAAAAGAAATCTGGAACAGGTCATGGTTTCCTATTTTCAGCAGTGAGTGGTAACAGTCACCTCCTGGCTAAAATTCAAGTCTTCCTCTTTCACATTTCTTTGTATTGCCACTTCAGTGTGTAACGTACTGTGAAACGCTGTGTTAGAAAACAGAAGACACATTCTCTAATGTGTCTTTTTCTCTTTATCCTCTATATATTCCTTTTGGAAAAAACCTGGGAAAGCAGCTGTGTCTCATGCCTCACCTGCTCTTAACTCTTTGTACACTACAGTGAAGGGAGATCCAGATTTCATTAAAGCATGTCACTCTTTGGCTATTCCCAGAGCTGTCTCTTAACTGACACCTTTCTTCTTGTTTCATGATGTGTCCTTGTCTATTACTTGGTGCCAGGTAGATGATGAGGTTATCTCTTTTTTTTGTTTGGGGTGTTTTTTTGTTTGTTTTTTTTTTTTTTT